>CAJVQA010008987.1:0-12474 GCA_910591915.1 Cetraspora pellucida
CTTTGTAAAAACTTCAATTGAATTTCAATAAAGTTAAAGGCATGGCCTCACTATTAATATTTAAAAAAAAAAAAAAAACATATTTAAATGATTAGGTGCACTAAGTGAGGCGAATTAAATTGTGTTCAACAAAACTTATTTAGATACATTCAATAAAACTTATTTAGACATGTTCAATAAAACTTATTTAGACACGTTTAATAAAACTTATTTAGACATGTTCAATAAAACTTCTTAGTTTAGATAGTGAGTTGCATTAGTGAAATTGATTCTTGGTATGTAATTATTAAGTTCATTATTAATTTATCACTTTGTTAAATTAGTCTTATTATTGAACTTTAAAATTTTTTAGTTACTAAATATTGCATGTGCAACTTGCATACTAATATAATAATTATACTATCATAGTTTGTTCTTTGTATTTTAATAATAAGTTGCAATGTAATATCAGTAACTGCCAGAATTCAAAAAACATTTAATTACATAATTTTAATAATGATTATTATTAAGTTTTGTAGTTAAGAATAGTACCCGAGCCTGTGCTAGGCACTATTCTTTAATTGTACCATGTTTGCACTAGGGAAACTTAATTTTAATTGTTAGAGTTAAATAATTAAAATATTGAATGTCAATAAAAAGTGAATCTTAAAATAATTAAGTTTATTTATATTAATACTATTTAATTGTATTTTTTCACATAGATCAACATCTTACAGTTATATTATTTAGAACTTTTTGATCAAAACTTGACAATTGTTGGATTATATGCGTATATTAAATTACCTAAAGCCTCATAACGTAGAGATTATTCTACTGTAATTATTAAATTAATAGTTCACTTTTAGTTATATAATTTATAAAAAAAATTTAATTGTCAAACTTCATTATTATTAAATTAATGAGTTTAATAATATAATTATTCTTACCACTGGCCATGTTGGCAAAACTGCATAACATTATTTAGGTTAAAAATATCAGCCTATTGTAGTGAGTAGAGAAAAAATAGTATTAGTTGCATGATTATTCAATTGAATTGTTTAATATTAAAATCTAGAGAACTTACAAGATAAATATTGTCAGAACTCAGATGCATAGTAATTAAAGTTTTGAGATTTGCATATAGCCTTGCCTTATTGCAAACAGTATATTATTACAAATTGAGATTCAATTGCTCATGATAAAATGTATCATTATTAATAAAGTTTTATTATTATTAAGTTTAAATATACTGTACATTTAAAATAAATTTTATTTTTTTAAAAAAAAAAAAAACTAAAATTTGAGATACAACTACTCACATTATGAAATATACTGTTATTAATAAAGTTTTATTATTGTCAAATTTAAATATACCATACATTTAAAAAAAAAAAAAACCCCCAAAAAAAACAAATATAAAAGTGCTTGTTTTTTGTCGTTTACATCATTCGATACTGATTTAACTTCTTAGTATAAAAATATTTAATATAATTGCCTATTTTTGTTGCTTTTACATTGATCTAATCTATTCACACTATGTCTTTTGAATCTTCTATATATGCTTAAAGCTCTTTTGAGAATATCAGTAGTCCAAATCAAACTATTAACAAATTAAAAAATAAAAGAAAAAAAAAACCTGCACCTATTTACAAGTATCTCGATACACTTAAAGATGGCACTCGAATTTGTAAAGTCTGTGATAAAGATAAAGGTGCTATAGGTAAAGGTGCTATAGGTAAATAAGGTTCACTCAAGTCATTATCAACAGTAACATACCATTTTAAACAAAAACACCCAAATACCTTTAAAGAATTTCGGTCTATTACAAAATTCATTCGCTCTTCTCCATATTCAGTTGTCGATAAACATCACATAGAATTATTAGATCAATCTCTATTAGAATTTATTATAATTAGTCAATAGCCTTTTTCACTTATGAATGAGAATTGCTTTATTAAATTTATTTCTGCTCTTGATCTGCACTACAAGATTTCCTGCCATCAAACCATTTCCGAAGATATTAAAAAACAATTTGAATTAGATAAAATAAAAGTAAAAGACCTTTTAAAAAATAACAAGAGTAAACTAGCTCTTACTATAAATGTGTGGACTGCATGCACTCAACAGCCCTTCCTCAGAGTAATCATCCATTGGGTCGATGTTGAATAGACGATACATACCATTCTCCTTGACTTTATTCTTTTACACAATTCTCATACAGGTGATTATCTTGAAGAAAAAATTCTTGATCTTGTAGAGGACTTTGAAATTAAGAATAATATTATCGGGTTTATTGAAGATAATGCATCAAATAATCAGACCTGCTTGTGTTACCTTTAGCAAAATATGAACTCTGAACTTATGTATGTGCATTGTGCTATACATGTTCTAAACCTTATTGTAAAGGAAGATCAAAAACTTTATAAAAGCCAAATAAAAAAAATACAGCATTTTTGTAATAAAATTAGAACTCTCTATTGCTTCTAGAAGATATTAAAAAAATATCTGCCATTCTTGATCATTCTTTTCTTTATCCCGAACTCAATATTGACACAAGATGGAATTCTACATATCTTATATTAAAATGATTTATTGAAATTAAAGAGGTTATTGATGATCTTGTGCAGTTACATCCTTATCTAAAAAATGAATATCTAGAATTAGATAATTGAAAAATAGTTAAAGACATGTTAGAATTTTTTAAACCTTTCTATTATGCAACATTAATACTTTTAAATGCTTCAAAGCCTTCTCTTGAATCTTTGCGGGTAATCATTCAAGGCCTTTTTGCACATCTAGATCATTATATTTACACATATAATAATAGCACATATAATAAAATGGCAAAAGGGATGAGAATAAAATTAGAAAATTACTGGCCTTACCTTTCACAATCTTCCATGATTTCTGCACTCCTAGATCTGTCAACTAAATTAGAAACCTTTAATGAAGAAGATCACCAAATAGCTATAGACCAATTAAAAATATTATATTCAATATATTATAGTAATAAGGTGATTATATCACCTAAACAAGAAAATTCATTAGATAGTTTTCATAAATTAGTTCAATTAAATAAAAATGAAACAGTGAAGAATTTAACAAATGAACTAGCTACTTATCTTGCATTATCTTTGGAGCCAGATAGTAATCTATTAACCTGGTGAAAGCATAATTCTTCTTATTTTCCAACTATAGCTTCTATCACAGCTGACTACTATGCACTTCAAGCTACAAGTGTTTCATGTGAATATGCCTTTTCTGTCACAAAACATACAATTAATCTTACATGAAACTGTCTTCTAGAACAAATGACTAAAGCTTCACTGTGCTTGAAAAACTGGATGAAAGCTAGTATTTTAGAATAAATTAAATATTGTCAATTATTGTTTAACTATAATAATGATAATAAATAAAAAAATAAAAATCAAGTATATAACAGATAATGATAATTAGCATAAAATTGGTTTTTTTGAATTGCACATTTACTTGTGACATTACAAATTTCACATGAAATAGGACTTGGTCCCAAGCATAACTTGGGACTGAGTACAAATTAAAACTCGACTTCTTGAGCTGAGTCAGACTGAACTGAACTTTTCACATCTCTAGGTGCAGCTTTTAGGGGAGACCATCCTGAGTGCCCTGATCTTGTAGATCATTATACAATTAATTAAAGATTTTTTTTATACATTTTACAATACTTTTTTAGGGGCTTTGGGTAACATATCTCTTTTATGAAAAGTGAACAAACATACTAAGCAAACTTGAAGCTTTTGCACTATATTTTAATAAAATTAGTTGATTCAAGTTGATATTATATTTTAATTTACTTAATAACAATATGTCTAAAATTAAGGAGTGTATGGAATATAAAACTACTAAATCTTGTCAATTTTGTTCGTTAGCAGGAAATAAATAGAAAAAGGCCAAAGCTAACGGTTTGATTAAGAATACTTGAGTAGAAGGTAACAAATTATGTCATGATTGTTACATAAATTGTTTACAGAATCAATTGAGAAAAATCAAATAGGCAAAACTTTTTGTTAAAGAAGTTGAAACCAATGTCAATGTAATTGAAACTGGTGTAGAGGTTATAGACAAGGAGAAGAGAAGTATGATTAACTTTATTGAAGTTATTAGGTCTATAGCACAAATTTTTTATGAAAGAGAATATATATGAAAAGAAGGCCCTATATATTTATTTGATAAAATGCAAGAATTACTTCCACAAATCAATCCAAGTCTGAAAACCTTTTTTGACCAACTTTATTTGTTAGCTTAGCCATTTGAATATTGCAAGCAGACAATGGGCATATGAAAAAATTAATGGTCTTTTTGTGTTATCTTCTTACATCATTAAATAATTCAAGAATTAATTTTTTTAAGTTCGATTTAGCTTATTATCTAGATTCAGTAGGTACAAGTAATAAAGGTTTGAATATGCTAGCTAATATTAGCATAACTATAACTGCAAGGTCAATAGATTGTAAGAAGAAACAAATTTCAGAGGCTCATATGAAATATGTCGAAAAATCTCTCAAAAATTGGCCAGGGAATGCTTTTGTGTTGAATATTGATGATTATTACAATATTCATATTCAAAAGCAACCTGATACTACCAGTATGTCTTGGGCTATCATATGGCAACAATTATTGTGAATCCATATCTTACATTAGCATTATCATGTAATGGGGTGCTTAATCCAAAAATAGTTAATGATGAGCTAATCATGAAGCATCTCGACGAATGGTTTATTGAAAATCTTAGTGTCTCTTATAATGATCATAGCAGAAATTACATAAATAAATCTCCTGATAATGAGCTTATTGAGAAATTAACACTACACAGTTACAACGATAGGCTGGTAAAGAAAAAGAATAATAGACATGTACAGAATGCTATTTTTTTTGATTTTGTTGAGAGGAACCTGAAAAGCGTTAAAGACTATATGAAAGCTCTTTAAATCATTTATGATCAAGAACTGATGCAAGAGTATATTTCTAATCACGCAATTCCAATCATTGCAGACTGGTCTGAGCAGTTCTTTATTTGAAAAGCTATTACACATCAGCTTTTTCTTAACAGTGAAATTATTCTTCTATTCATTATAGCATTTTTACCGATGATGAGTCCTTTACATGTTTCTTTAAATAGTCATGAACTCGTTTTTTTAAAAAATTGTTTTTTTGTAACAATATTTACAAAGGTATATTTGGAAAAAAGAAAGAGCTTGGTAAAAAGCCACAGCCATGGCAAATTGATTTAATCCTTCATATTATATGTATGGCATGGCTTGAAATCAATGATATAGTTTATTCAAAATTCAGTCGTACATGTAAAAATATTGAATTCTTATATTTAACTGATCTTCTGAGTAATTTAATCTCTTTAGTTCTTGATGTCTATGCAGTACACCATCAGAAAAGTAATTGGCTGGCTTATGAAGAAGCTTGTATGTGTTGCTAGAGTAATTTTTTTCTTCGATTTGATTAAAGAAATTATAAACATGCACCTTTAATGTTTTTTTCAGATATCTTTTATTGGATAGAAACTAATTATCCAATAATGAATATGATTACTAACTATCTCGTCTTTTTAAGTGATTGTCCAGTAGAAATAATTTATAGCATTATTAGACAACATACATCCAAGTTTTTTGAGACAGAACAGTTGCAGAGAAAAGTATGATTCATTTTTCAGCATTGAGAGAACAATACTTTTCAATGATATTTCATGAATTCTATCAATTATCCATATTCGCCTAAGCAGTTGCATATATTTTATTAAAAATATGCTATAGAACTTTTAGATATATTTAAAAAGATATATCAAGCTCACCACATTTATTTTCTATTATTAAAACATTAGCTGATGGTATTAACTCGTATAAATTGTCTTCTTTAGGTTACAAAATAACAGATCGTCATTTTCCAAGAAGTTTCATTACTGCAGAAAACCTTTCACTACAGTCTTATGCGATTACTTGTATCATAGTTGCACTGGTTTCACTAACTATTCGAATAGTGATAGAGTTCTTGCATATGGGCATAATTACCATGACCAATGTCTAGAGAAATGTCAAGGTAAATGCTTGATATGTTTAGATTATCTTCGTGGTGAAATTGCAAAAAATATCAATGCATTAAAGATAAGTATGAAAAAAAACTTGGATGAAAATGAATTTATTAATGAAGATTTTGAAAACATAGCTGAGAATGATTTGGAGAATGATGAGACAGCAATTAATGATACAGTAACATTAGAAAATTTAATAGAACACACAAAAAATTCATTTTTTGAGTTGTAATTATTTATTATTTATATTAAATAAAGATTTTAATTTATATTAAATACTGTTACAATATTACTATTTCATTACCACATTCGCATTACTACATTATTATAAAATATTAAGTTACTATGACATGCATACGAAATTTAATAAATTTTTAATCTTTGCTTATCAAAATTCGTGAATTTCATTGGTTAGAATATATTTTAAAACATATCAAAAAAAATTTAGTTATCAATTGTGTAACAATCAGGTGACTCAGGTAATAATTTCCTAATTTGAAATGGTCTCACCTGATGGTGCAGCTTCGAGGTAGGAATGTCCCAAGTGCCCCGATCTTGTAGATTATTACACAATTATTCAAAGATTTTTTTTTATATGTTTTACAATACTTTTTTCAGAAGCTCAAGTGGCTTAACTTATAAGTAAAAAGGAGCAAGTGCACTAAGTAAACTTCTAGCCTTTGCTTAGCCATATAACATATTTGCTTAATCCAACTTAATCCAACAGCATTCATACTTTATCTACTTAACAAAGTTATGTCTAAAATTACTAAATGTAAGGAATGTGAAGCTACTGAATCTAGTAAATTCTGTCCATTAAAGAATGAAAAATGGAGGCAGGTCGAAAGAAATGGCTTAACAAAGATAACCTGAGAAGAGAGTATTATTCTATACAACTTGTGTTATATGAATTTAGTAGAAAATCTGCTACAAAAGCTTAAAAAAAGTACTAAATGAGTAAAGGTCTTTGTTGAAGAAGCAGAAGATATAGATAGGAGTATAGAAGTTATAGATGTAGAAGAAGTTCCAAGTCAAAATATAGAAACTGTAATGGAAGATATAGAAGATCTAGATACGATTTATCTCATTAGGACTATTGAGACCATGGCAAGAGCCTTCTATAAGAGAGAACATATAAAAAAAGAAGGTTCTATATATTCTTATGATGAACTAAGGAAACTATTTCAAGCAGATAAGAATCTTAACAATTTTCTTGATCAGCTTTATTTAGTAGTAAAGCCTCTTAAGCATGTTGAGAAAACTATGGATCGTATAAAAAAGTTAATCGTTCATATTTGTTATTTTCTTGCATCATTAAATAATACAAAAATTAATTCTTTTAAGTTCGATGTAGCATTTTATTTGGATTTTGTAGATACAAGTAACGAAGGCTTAGATACATTGGCAAATCTTAGTATAACTACAATATCAAGAGCAGTAGATCAAAAAAAGAAAAAGGTTTCTGACGCCTATGAAAAATATGTAGAAAATTCTCTTTTAAAATATTTAGGCAGTGCTTTCGTGTTGAATGTTGATGATTACCACAATATCCACATTCCACAGCAGTCTGACTCTACTAGTACGTTTCATCTAGCACACATGGCAACTATTATTGCAAATCCATGTCCTATATCAGCAATACTATATAATAGAGCACTCAACCCAAAAATCATCAATGATAAGCTAATTATAAAGCATCTTAATGAACGGTTTATTATAAATCTTGGCATTCCTTATAGTAAGCATAGATTTGGCCATACTGGTAAGTGCTCTGATAACGAGACTATAGAGAGACTAACATTACATAGTTATAATGATAGGTTAGTAGGAAAAAAAGGCAATTAGCATATTCAGAATACGATTCTCTTTGATTTTGTCAAAAGCAATTTGAAAAATGTAGAGGATTATACAAATGCACTTCGAATTGTGCATAATCAAGATTTAATACAAGAGTACATTTCCAATCACATAATTCCTGTCATTGCAAATTGGCCTGGTCAATTTTTTATTCATAAAGCTATTGTGCATTGACTTCTTCTTAACAATGAAGTCGTTCCTCCATTCGTTACATTGTTTGTGCCTATTATAGGCCCTCTTCACATATCATTAAATAGTCATGAACTCATTTTCAAGAAAAATTCATTTCTATTTAACGATATTTACAAAAGAATTTTTGGTAAAAAGAAGAATCTTGGTAAAAAACCGCGCCCTTGGAGAATCGACTTAATTCTTTATCTTATGCATGTGGCATGGCTTGATATATCTAATGTTATTTATTTGAAATTTGGTCATTTATATAAAATTTAAAAATTTTTATATCTAACTGATCTTTTAGATAACTTAATTCCTTTAGTTCTTAATGTTTATGTAGCTCACTATTGAGAAGGAAACTGGCTAGCATACAAAGAAGCTTGTATACATTGCTGATGCAATTTATTTCTTCAATTTAATCAAAGAAATTACAAACATTTTTCCTTAATGTTTTTTTCTAACATTTTTTTTTGGATGGATACTAATCATCCAATGATAAATATTATTACTAATCATCTCGCATCTCTAAATGATTGTTCTGTAGAAACTGTTCATAGCATCATTCGATAATGTACAGCCAAGTTTTTTGCAGCAAATCAATTGCAGAAGAAGGCGTGATTTATATTTCAGAATTGAGATGATAATACCTTCCGCCAATATTTTGTGAATTTCATGAAGTATTTATATAAACTGAAACAATTGCATATATTGTCCCGAAAGTATGCTGTGTTGCTTTTAGAGATTTTCACAAAAACCTATAAAGCACGTCATCTGTATCCTTTGACTATTAATTCGTCTGATGATGGTATTAATACCTATAAGCTACTATCATTAGGATATGAAATAACTGATCACCATCTTCCAAGAGGTTTTGTTACTTTTAGGAAACCATTTACTAATATTTTGTGTAACTATTTGTACTGCAATTGTACTAATTATGCTAATTGCATGAATGATGGTAATGTTCTTGCATGTGGGCACAGATATTATAACCGTTGCTTACAAAGGTGTAATTTTAAGTGTCTGATATGTTTAGACTATCTACAGGATGCGATTAAAAGTAATGTTGAAGCAATAAAGGTAAGTATAATGAAAGATTTAAATGAAAAAGAATTTATGGATAAGAATGTTGAAAGTGTGAACGAAGATGATTCTGATACTAAAAATGCGACAGATAACATAGCAGCAGTAGATAATTTGTTAGAACAAACAAAAAAAAACTTTTTTGAATTATAATATAGATTTTTTTTTTATTAACCATATTTTTTTTTAAATAAATAATGTATTTTTAATAAATAAATTACATATTTTTATTAAATATTTTTATTAAATAATAAATTGTACATGAAATACTTAAAATATTTATAGTAAATCTTGAAATTATCACAATTATTTTATTACGTAGCAAAATCAGCAGTAATTATTAAATCATTTTTATGATTTCACAAATTCGCAATTTTGATTGGCTAACCAATACGCATGATCGTCGGTCCTGAGTCAACTAAGATTTTCCTTATTTGAGACGTTCCTACCTGTAGGTGCAGCTACCCCTGATTTACATTAAGCGGAGGCAAAATCCGGTTATACTAAATTCAAACTAATACGTAACTTTATTAAACTTTTTTCAAAATGAAAATGTTACCGAACGAATGTCTTTTTGAAATATTTAATAACTTTCAGACTGATTATAAAACCTTATTTGCGAGCCTTCTTGTAAATCGTCGATGGTGTAGAATTATTATACCCATATTATGGAGTATACCTACCGCTACACTTTGTATAAGAGATGAAAGACTCATAAAAATATATCTTTTAGCATTAAATTCTGAAGAGCGAGCTCTATTAATCCCATTTAAAATTAATCCTCCAAATTATCCAAGGCCATTATTTGACTACGAAAGTTATACTACAGACATTTATGGTCGTTTGTTGAATCATGGAGTCGGAAAATGGTTTAGGAATGAAGGATATAAATGTAGTTTTGAAGCTATAAATGCTACCGTATGCTCTTTACTTGCAATGTTTCTGCGGGCAAGTAAGAATCTTAAACATTTAGCACTTGAGACTATGAATAAAACAATATTAGTTGCACTTTGCAAGAATACTACTCTGTCTTCTTTGGAACTTGTAAGGTATAAGTTTGGATTAGAAGAAATAAATATATTAGCAGATGCACTTTGCAAAAATATCATGTTGTCGTCTTTGAGCTTTTACAATAATAAACTTGGCATAGAAGGAGTAAAAGCAATAGCAGATGCACTTTGCAAGAACACTACCTTAACGTCTTTAAAGCTTGAATCGAATAATATTGGATCAGAAGGAGGAAAAATTTTAGCGTATGCGCTTTGCAAGAACACTGTGCTGACTTCTTTGGATATTGATAATAATAACCTTGGGTCAGAAGGAGGAAAAGCATTAGCATATGCACTTTGCAAGAACACTATCTTAACGTCTTTAAAGCTTGAATCGAATAATCTTGGATCAGGAGGAGGAAAATTTTTAGGGGATGCGCTTTGCAAGAACACTTCGCTGACTTCTTTGAATATTAATAATAATAACCTTGGATCAGAAGGAGGAAAAGCATTAGCATATGCACTTTGCAAGAACACTACCTTAACGTCTTTAAAGCTTGAATCGAATAATCTTGGATCAGAAGGAGGAAAATTTTTAGCGGATGCGCTTTGCAAGAACACTGCGCTGACTTCTTTGAATATTAAAATAAATAACCTTGGATCAGAAGGAGTAAAAGCATTTGCTGATGCACTTTTCAAGAATATCACGCTAAAAAAATTGTACATTTGGGAAAATAATCTTGGATCAGACGTCGGGAAGGCATTTGCAAATGCACTTTGCAAAAAAAACATCATGCTGACTTCTTTGAGTCTTTGTAGTAATAGACTTGAATCAGACGCATTAGCATATGCACTTTGCAAGAATGTCTCACTTACTTTTTTGGATCTTTCTTGGAACAATCTTGGACCAGAAGGAGGAAAACATTTAGCGGATGCGCTTTGCAAGAACACTGCGTTGACTTCTTTGAATATTAATAATAATAGCCTTGGATCAGAAGGAGGAAAAGCATTAGCATATGCGCTTTGCAAGAATACCACGCTGATTTTTTTGGATCTTAGCTACAATGGTATTGGATCAGAAGGAGGAGAAGCATTAGCAAATGCGCTTTGCAAGAACACAACCCTGAGAGAATTAAATATTTATAGTAACCGTATTTATTTTACCTTAAAATCTAATTATAAAATTAAAATATATCAATAATTTATATATTGCAAATATAAACTTAATTTCTATAATTAAATTATACCTTCTACACTATAGCAAATTTCTTACAAAACTTTATCATTCATTATGTCTGTCATAGACTCTAAATTTCTGTACATCTTATAATTTTTCTATCATACGAATAGACTGATGAAATTAATCTTTTTAATAAAACGTTTTAAGTTTGTATAATTAGTTTTTCAACATTAAATATTAATTAAAACTAAGCTAAATCAATACAATAGTTGTTTTATATTTAATTTATACGTACAGTGTCCCAAGCAAAGTTTAATACAGTTTAACATAAAGTTATGCAATTATATATATACTAGAGATGGATCAGTCCTAGAATGACTGAATAAGAATCGATCTTTTTTAACTAATTCTATAGTTATTCAGTTCACGGTCTTGAGACAGGCTGGACCAGTTTAAAATAGAAGTTGGTGATTTTTGTATTGTACTGTACCTGGTAAACTGGAACTTAATATTAGTTATATTTGTTTATTTAAGAAGAAATTAGTTTATTGTAACTAGGCACGGTACAATTTTTGGTATGCTTCAAGAAGAATGCTATACTTATCATGCCTCAAGCATGGCTTGTACAACTTTAGTTATTGTCTAATTTAAGTAGTCTGCTCAAAGGTTCTACACTAGTTGTCATATGTAGAACCTGCCTATGGGTTCTTTATTTAAATACTTTAGTTTCTGTATTCATCATATGCTTACTATAACAACAACATCAATCAATATTGGTGAAGATATATTATAGTTATAAAATCTTTAAAGCAGTTCACTTATGTGAGCAATCTTTGATTTGTACTAAACCTAGCAGAGCTTTGTATTCTATACTTATTAAATTACTATACTTTTATAAAGTTCATCTAAACTCTGATATTTATCTTTCTGATGTTTTTTTTATTAACCATTACTCAGAATTGATAAAACTTTTTAGATTATTAATTCAGATATCTCAGTATAATATATTTATGTATCTTTTTCTTTTAATAATTCTGGTAGTTTAGTTGGTATATGTACTGTAATAAAATTTACTAAAAACTATCAAGCTGTAGCAAATTTTAAAGTGATGAAGGTCAAGTGGAAGATCTTTT
>CAJVQA010008988.1:0-12472 GCA_910591915.1 Cetraspora pellucida
TGTATAAGTTTGTTGTATTTTGAAATAATAGATTGTGAGTCTGTATATATTGTTATAGTGCTCATTTTTGGGCAAGTGATAATTGCAGAGAGAATTGCTATAAGCTCTGCTTATATGATAAGGGCCAAAATTTAACTTCTGCAAAATATTGATGCAAAATAGTTTCATCTTGGATTTGAATCTATCCAATACTCATTTTGTATCTATTATTTGTAATGTTATTTACAGAACCATCTGTATAAAACATAAATTGTAAATGCAGTAAATTGTTTTGTGCAATTTGTTGTAAAGTTTGTGCAGTCTGATTTTGTATAAAAATGTCAAGTACAGTGTTGTTATATATTGTAATATTAGGTTGTGAAGGAATTGTTGTTGGGTTTCAGAGTGCAATAGAGTATAGTAGGTCTAGTAGATTTGCATGAAGGTCTAGGGTATTGGAAGAGTTGGAGTTAATTTTCCTTTTAAGGAACTTAGTTGTAAGGTTAGTAGGAATATTAAATATGCATTTATTTTGTATATGATTAGAGTTAAAGTGACATCTTGTGCATTGTTTGTAGATATAATTAACTGAAGGGTATAGTTCAGTGTGTGATAAGTTGAAGTCAATTAACCAGTATGTTATAGATATTGTATCTTTTATTTGATTATATTTCTGTACCTTGCCAATAGTAATGTTGTTGTTATTATAATCATATGCAATTATCCAAGGTTTAGGTGCATGTTTGTAATGTCCAATAGTAAATGATATAGAATTAATGTTAGGTAATTGTAACTGAGGATTTATTAGTCTTGATTGGTGATTAGTAATAATTATATTTTCAAGTGTGATAAACCATAGTGGTTTATGACCTTTAGATATGTATTGTAATTGTAAAGATATGTGCTTTCAATTAAGTAATACAGAGTTGTTATATGATGTTAGTTGCTCAAGATATATTATTTCTTTAGTACATAGTTGCTTTTTGAATTGTATATAGAGTTTATGAGTTTGAAGAAATTGTTCAATAGATGTATATGAGTATTAAAGTGTATAGAGTCTAAAAATATTAGAATTTGCTTGTAGAGTTATCTGAAGCTTTTTAAATAGTTGTATGATTTTGGTATATAGTTATGTTTTTATTAGGTCCATCTATATGTGAATAAGAATGTTGTATAATATTAGTTGTAGATCACAAGTTATTTTGCAACTGTTGGAGTTAAATGTGGGTACTAATGACTATTAGATTTGAATCATTAATATGAAGATGAAATTTGGATATATGATGCTGTACTTGTATCTTCTATATGTTTTTAATATCATATATGTTATGATTTAGGAGTGTGCTATTTAGTATAGATACTGGAATTTTAGCTTTGTGTTTGGCTATAGTAAGGTATTGTAATAATATATAATTACATGTTCTACTATGTTATGTATATGATATTCTAGAGTAGGAATAATTACAGTGTTTATGATATATATACATCTTGTTTATCTGTAATATTTTTAGTTTTTAATATGTTATTAAGTTCAAGTGCTTCTTGTTGTATTAATTTTGTTTGAGTTATATATTGTAATGCAGCTATAAACCAGCATCCTAAAAATTTAAAAGGGGTATTTTGTGGTTGTGCTTAGATAGTTTAATTCATGAAGTTAATATAAGTAGTAGATTTAGTATTTGAAGTTAAGAAGAATTTATGTGGATTAACTTTTATGTAGGCCATTATATAGAAAGATGCAGCTGCTTGAGTTATTGCTTGAAGCTCTTTTACTGAGTTTGTGAGCTATAGTGTATCATTCATATATGCCAGTACAGATGTAGAGACAGTAGTGGATTGATATCTACTAGGATTAATCTGAATAAGTCATTTAGTTGTTGTAGTGTAACCAGTATATTTCTTGTATATGTAACTTATTAAAGGATCATAGTAGATTCGTTAAAGAAGAGAGGTTATAGTTTCATCTTGGTCTATACCATCTTGTATCTTATATGAGAGTATGAGTCCAAGATTAGTAATAATTTGGTTGGTTTGGTTGTGTAAAAGATTGGTTATTATGTTAACTAATGTGTCAGGCATATTGAGACATTGTAAAGCTTTGGTTAGGAGGTATATGTTTACAGAGTCATTTGCTTTGCTCATGTCTTGAGACAAAATCCAGATATGTTTTTTGGTACATTTGGCATCTTTAAGGAAGTTATTGAGTATATAAATTGGGTTATTAGTTGAG
The DNA here is from genome assembly GCA_910591915.1 of Cetraspora pellucida. Lineage (NCBI taxonomy): Eukaryota > Fungi > Glomeromycota > Glomeromycetes > Diversisporales > Gigasporaceae > Cetraspora > Cetraspora pellucida. The sequence continues at coordinate 2,210 of CAJVQA010008988.1, forward strand.
TTGCCAGGAAGTGCAACATAGTTATGTGAATTAAGAATTTGGTGTTAAGTTAAAACTTGTAATAAACAGTTAGTAAGAATTTTAGTATATAGTTTTTTTGTATGTTCAATTAGACTGATAGGTTGAATATTGTTGAGGTTTCTATTGAATTCTGGTTTTTTTGAGATGGGGTATATTCTACTAGATTTCCATTGTTTTGAAATATTTAGTGTAGTTATACATCTGTTAAAGAATGCTGTAAGTGCAAATTGCATATTAGAACTAAGGTATTTAATTATTTTATAACTAATTCCAGTAGGACCACATGCTTTGTTGTTAGGTAGTTGTTGTATAGTATTAATAATTTCTTCTGTAATAATTTTTTGAAGTATAGGAGTATACCATTCAGTATTAATACTAGTATTAGATTAATATACCATCTTTCAATTTTGATTGAAAATATTTTCATCAAATGGATGATGGGCTGTCCATGTTTTAAAATATTTACTAACATGTTGTTTAATCTCTGTAGGGTCAGTAATTATACTATTGGTAGATTTGATGTTTTGGAGATGTACTGTATCTGTATATCAGTTTAATATACTGTTGATATTTTGTTTGTTAAATAGATAATTGTTTACATCATTTATTTGTAACTATATTGATATAGTTACAAAGATGTTTAGAGTTTTCAATGTTTCTGATGTTGTAAAGTTTTTTCCAAAAGGTATTCATATGCTGTATTCAAGTAGCTAGGCTGGATTGATGGTTAGGTGGTGGTTCAATAGTAAAGTTATGAGTACTATTAATGTGATTGATAAGATTTTGAATATTGGTAAATAATGGTATTTGGTGTGAGAAAAGTTTTTTAACATGATGTATAATATGTCCAATAGTTTTAAGATTATGATGTAATTGGATTGCTTTTGGTGTAAATGTATGATGAAAGTTTTTAATAAAATATTTTTTGTTTGAAATATGTTGAAATGCAGCATTGATGATACTGTTATGTATTTTATGCCAGGTTTTTTCAAGGCTTTCTGTTGTATTTATTGTAATTGGAATCTGGTATTGTATTATATTCAGGTTTATTTGATCTGTGAAATCATTCTAGTCATCTTTGACATAGCTTTGTAATTAAATATTCATCATTTACTTTTGCTTTTGTGTCTGATTTTGGTTGCTGCAAATGAAAATATCCATGTAGAGATTAGAATTTAGTGATCACTATTAGTTAAGAATGATGAATTGTCAAGTTTAAATTCATTTAAGTATAGTATAAGAGCATCATAAGCCCATATATAGTCTATTCTAGTTTGATATCGAGTACTATGCCAAGTGTTTTGTAAATTGTTAGTATGGTCTGCTAAGTCATACATGTTTATACTATGCAAGTAATTGAGTAATTGGAATTTAGTTCCTGATTATATAGTGGTATTTTTGTCTGCATTAAAATCTCCAAGTATGTTAGAATATAGTTTGAATAATATTGCTTGTTATATCTATGTAGTAATGATGTCTTGTGTAAATTTGCAGTTGGTGGTATTAGTAGATAAGTAGTATACTGAAATAATTCTAAATTTGTAATCATGTTTGAAAAATAGATCTATAGCAATAGTATTACTGAATTGTGTGATTATATTGTGTATATGAGACTGAATATTATTTTTAATCATTATACATGTTTCTTCTTTAGATTTTGTAGAGTTGAATCAGAAGTATAAATAATAAGATGTGTTTCAAAACTTGGTTTTTATATTTTTAGAGATTTTTGTTTCGGTAAGACTAATTATATGTAAATTATGAGTTAAACAGTAATTTTTCCATAGCAGCCTTTTTTCTGTATATTATATTCTTGAACATTGTGTGTTGCAATATTGAGTTTAAGTAAGATGTCCTTGTTAGAAAGGTTGAAAGAAGATTTTAAAGGTAGTTAATAATATTTATAATATTAATAGTATAAAAGTATAGTATAATTAAAAAGTAGGTTGTCATTGTAGTTAGTATAAATATAAGTTTCTGTATAAAATAATTATTAGATATTTTAAATGGCTTGTTGAAGTTGTGATGTTGTAAATATTAAATGAAAGAGTGTAATGTTTGAATATGATGAATAAGTAGTATATTGTTATTATATAAAAATAAATTATAACAAGCATTAGGGTCAAAGAATTTTAAAGATGTTGTAGTTAACCCTAATATATTGTCTTCTACAAGGGCACTTACTATTTGAAGTTTGGCTCTCACAGCTGCGAAAAGTTCTATAGATTGCTTTGTGCATTGAGTCTGACTATCATTTTCTAGGTTCTCCATATAAATGGGCTTTTCTGCCTACTCACTTACATCATCTTCCTTATTAACTACTATGGTTGTTTCTTTTGATAAGATGGCAGCTGCATTTATAAAATTTGTAGAAGACAAGTTTAGTGAAAAGGAGCTTCTTTCTCTGTTTTAAGAAAGAGTAACTCTTCTATAAAGGTGTGAATTTTGAATTTGATGTTAAATTTGTTGCAAAGAATTGTTTTTGTTTTAGGAAGAGCCTTTTCTTTATAGAACTTAATGATTTTAGAGTAGGTAGAGGAGTTGCTATATGTATAGTTAAAGTAAGTAATTATTTGTGCAAAAAAGTTTGTATTGATAAGTTTGGTAATAAGAGAGTCAATTGCTTGTTGTTTGTCCATTTTATCTATATTATAGTTTTGGACAGCAGTGTTTTGATAAATAGTTAAATATTGGTAAAAGTAAAAGCTATATCATTTGGAATTAGTTTAACAGCATAGGTTAGAGGCCTGCATTGGGTCCTGCAGCCCAGCCTGGCCCAGGCAGGCCCACAAATTTTTGTGAGCTAGGCCAGGCCTGAAGCAAAATTTTATAATTGCAGGCCAGGCCAGGCCAAAAAATTTGCAAAACTTTATAATTGCGGACCAGTGCAAGTCTAAAAATTTGTAAAATTATATAAGAAATTTTTGTAAGCCAGGCTGGGCTGAAGAAAAAATTTAACATATGTGGGCTGGGCTAGAATAGCAAAAAAATGATAACTCCAAATGCAGGCTGGGCTGGGCCTAAAAAATATTTTAACTCTACCTGCGGACTGGGCTGAGCCTCAAAAATAGGCAATTTGCAGGCCCCTAGCATTGATGAAACAGGTATAGTCTTCTGCTTTTGTTGCTAGTTCATTAAGAATAGTAGTAGGGATTTGTTTTTGAAATATTGCTTCATATTTGCCTTTAATATAAAAGACAGATGGGTCAAGATAAGGTTCATTCCAAGATTCATTATCTTTTTTAAAATATTTTTAATATAATTTATCAAAGATATGTTTTGTAAGTGCAGATGTGTTATGTTGTAGTTAAATTTTAGTATTAATTTTTGAATTTGTATCTTTTTCTTTTTCTTTCTCTTTTGGTATTTCAGTAGGTTGAAGATAAGAGCATTTGGAATCAATACAAGTAAGTATATAATAATTAACTTGTTTAAATGTTTCATAACATTGTTCTTGTAGGTTGTTAGGTTCTGTGAATTCATGAGTAGTGGGTAAAAGTTCTTTAAGATGTGTAATAAAGTGTTGTCTAAATTGGTATTTTAGGTAATTTGATACTTTGGTTTTATTAATAGCAGTAGTGAATTGTTAACTATATAGAGGAAAAACTCTTTCAAACTATTCATTGAAATGGAAGTATGAGTTGTTTTATGAAGGAATATTATATTTATTCATAAAGAGGGTTTTAGAAATATTAAATTCTAGTTAAATATTAAAATGATTATTCAATTTAATAGAGAGATATTGTTGGTTTTTGTCATAACTAGTAACTTTTGATGTTATTTTAAACCTTTTTGGTCTAAGTTTGATATCTTCAGCAAATTTTGTATAGTTAATAACCTGATAATTGTTTGATAAGTATAAGTGAAGTCATGCTAAATTGATACAAAATTGTAAATGATTTTGGATTTTATGAAGTGAAATAGTAGCAAGTGAAGCAAAAATTTTTAGATAGTTAAGATTGGTAAAAAGTATAATAGTAAATATATAAATAAGCTTTTTAAGAGTTTCCTCAAAAATATTAAATGGAATTGTAGCAGCTTGATCAGTTTTAGAATTATGTTATTGGATTAAATCAGTTAGAAATTTAGGTTTAGTACTGGCCATTTGTCAAATAAGAAGATAAAAACTAGCTTTAAGAGCATAAAGATTTTCTGTTACTTCTCTAATGATTTTTTCTAAATAGAAGTTACATAAATGTTCTTTGAGGAAATTGAATAGATTGCATGAAATTTCTATTTGTAGTTTGGTATTATTTTTTATTTCATCAGTTACTAAAAAGTTTGCTAACCAGTCAAATAATGGGTTGAGTTTTGGTCTTGTAGCTTGGCTATAGAACTGTTGTGATTGTTCATATAGTTTTTGTTGTTGTTGTTGTTGTTGTTGTTTAAGTTGTTTAGATACTTTTTGTTGTTGTTACTGTTGTGTTAATTATTGTTGGTGTTGTTAGTTAGTATCAGATAAAATAGAGCTGTCAATATCCATATTAGTAGTATTAGTAGTTGTGTTATTTGTTGTATTTTTATCAATAGGGGTTAAAGGCTTAAGTTCCAAAATGAGTAGATTGTTATTATGATATGTATTTAAAGATTGTTCAAGTTCATGAATTGGAAGTATATATGAAGGTCCTTGTTCTGGGTTGGTAATAAGTTGTGTTTCAGGTTCAGGTTAAGCATTAATACAAGACTTATGCCAAAGTTTGTTATTAGAAAGTTTAGCATTAGCAGCTAGATAATGTTTGTTATTAATGACTTTATAATTAATAGGTTGATTGCATTTAGGACAAGTGTGTTGATGTAAAGATGGTGAAGATGAGGAAGTAGGAGATAATGAGATAATGTTTGTAGAGTTGACAGTATTTGTTACAAATAATTTTTTATCTTTTGGTTTTTTAATAACAATAATATTTTGATGTTGTTCAGAGGTAATATTTTTGTTTAAATAAAAGTTTGTATATAGGCAGATGATTGTAGCACTAATAGCAGATGCTTGAATATAATAACAAGTTTTGATACTGCCTCTAAGTTCTGTAGTAATACAATTATTAGGTTATTTGTTTGTAGATATTGGACATAATATTTTTGGCATATCTTCATAGATCCCAATACCAAAACTTTTTAGAAATTTTTCATAGAACTAGTTCAGATCAATAGAATCAGGTTCAGAGTTTACTAAAGTTGGTATTTTAAATAAGATTATTTAGAAGACTAGACTCGTTTTATTTAGTAAAATTTAAAAATATAAGACTTTAAAGTAAAATAATAATTATAAACTTTGTTACAGAGTAGGATTTAAGTTTGCAAAGGCATTACTATAGGTTGCTGTGACTTATTGCAGCTTGTATAACCTTATACAACCTAAGCAACACAAGTGTAACTAATGTAACTAGTGTGACTGATATGATACAAAGTTATAATTAGTTATATATTACAGTGACTATTGTGTACTAGAGTACAGAATTTATTTATAGTAAATTAATACAAATTAATTTGTAACAAAAAAGATTCTTTTTTGGTTAAATTTAATTTATATAATGTAATATTAAATGAAACTAATTTTGTTAATGATTTAAGATTATATGAAAAACATGTAAGGAAAAAAATTTGGGGTAAGGACAAAGTAATTTTTTAAAGAGCAGTAGAGGAGTTAAAAATATTTTGTTATAATTCTGTCAGTTTTGAAGCTACAAGCTTCTTTTTAGACTTTTTTTGATTGGAAAGAGATGCTTTACAACTTTTATTAGAACAGTATTGTAGATTAAAAGAGTAACAGATAAGAAATAATTAAAAGTTTGATTACAAAGACCAAAAGCTGTTTTAGCAGTATTAAATTGCGAATTTGAAAGTTAGAGACCTGTAACTTTCAGAATATATATAAAATTGTGTGCTAAACAAGTTTGATTAAGATACCAAAATTAGTTATCTTAGTAAAATACCCAGTTATTAATAATTTTATTGTTGATAAATTTTTTATTATTTTGTATAAAAGGATTTATGAAAAGAGTTTATTATATATACAATTTTTATAAAGTTTGTTATTATATATAAGTTTATATAAAGTCTTTAATAAGAACTACAATAATTATTATTATTAAGATATAACAAATTAAAGTTCAAATAACTAATTATTTTATCTTATATCTTTTTATTATTTAATAAATTTTTGTTACAAGATTCTATTAGTATGTTTAACTAACTTTAGAAACTGTATATAATATAGGCAACTAATAATTATTTTTATAAACAGTTATATTTATATTAGTTTATAATTACTAATATATAGAATTTATTGCTATTATAATGTAGCAACCTAGTAAAGTAATTAAGTTGTTAACCTTTAAGTGAAAGGTCTAAAGTTTAAATTATAATATTAACAAAAATTTGCAATTCTTTTTGTATTATAATTAACTGTCTTTTGAAATTAGTTTTTTTTTTTTTTTTAATATTAATGGTAAGGCCATGCCTTTATCTTTATTGAATATTTATTTGAAATTTTTACATAAAGTATAAATTTACTATTAAAAATATTATAAAAAGAGTAGAAGCTCAGACTAGTTTATCTGTGACCTAAACCAACAGGAGTGGCCAAGGCTCACCTAGATTTGGTTGTTAGTAATTATATATGAGAGTCTTTTGAAATTAGTTAAAATCAGATAATTATTACTTTTATTATACTAGCATAATTGAAATATTATATAGCATTCATACAACTTTGTATAAAGAAACACAAACTGGAACCAGGTAGTGTAAATCTATAGTAAGTTTCATGGCTATGTAAATCACAGGAACCAGAAAGACAGCAACTTACTTAGAAGATCTAAGTAAAGAAGTAATCAGAACTTTTGACAATATTACTGTAATAATTAGTTTATAAAACAGTCTAAAATCTGTAAAACTAGATAAAAAAAGTCAGTTTTTAGGAAAGATCTATTGTAACCAGCCAGACTACTAGAATCTGTTCTGAAGAAAAGGCTATATACTGAAGAACATGTAACCAGAAGTATAGTTTACTAATTTTTCTGAACTATCTGAACTAAAAACTTAATAGAACATGATTTGAATATTAAAGTAGTAAAGTTATGTTATGAAATAAGTACTAAAGTTAGAATAAATTCTACAAGGGCATAGTGTTTTAATAGCATGCCCTAACTGCAAGTGTTAGTCTTAATCATAGTATTACCAAGTCAGTTGTAAGATTAAGATTCTTGAAGGTTTAGCACAAGATCAAAGGTTTTCATATAAGTAACTATCTTAAAGACTTAGTAATCATAGCATATTTGCACTAATATTAACTAGGGCATCTTAGTAAATATAGATATGTAGGTGAATACAGAAACTAGAATATTTAAATAAGAAACTTATAAACAGGTTTTAGATATAATAGCTAGTATAGAAACTTTATATAGATACTTAAATTAGACAATAACTAAAGTTGTATGAGTAGCTATTTGTATACTTTTTTTATAATTGCTTCTGTAGTTGTAATGCAATTATTAGCTAAATGTATTATTAATAAAATTTTAAATTACAAGTACTCATCTTAATATTTAAAAAAAAATATTGTCATTATTAAATTATAAGATAACAAAAAGAAATCTAAGAAATAAAATAAATCAAATAAATAAATTACAACTTTTACAATCTGTTTAAAGATAGGTATTTTAGACTATAAGAAATAACTAAAATAATCTCTAATATAATAAATATATTGTATATTATTTCTTAATCTCTGATAATTTAAATTAATATATACTATTTTTAAATTTTTACAATTAATAAAAAACTTATAACAATTAGTAATTCAGATTCAAATAATTATTAGACTTATTATATTAATATTAATAAAAGTTTAATTAATTAATTATATATTTAACTACATATTTTATTAATTGTATATTTTATTAATTTTGTATTTTACTAATAAAGTTAATTATAAAAGATATAAAAAACTCTTTCTGCAAATCCATTGTACAAAAATTAATTAAAAAATTTGTTCAATAAAAATGCTTATAACTTTTTATTTACTAAGACAACCTGTCTTGGGCTTCTAAGTAAACTTGTTCAGCTCACTATTTTACGTCTAGTCTGTAAATATTAAGCTTCTATACTTCAAATTCATTGAGAACACTGTACTAATAACCTTTGGCTTCTAGAAAAAAAATTTAACTATATTATAATTTCTATTGCTTTAATCTGTTTTATACTCTTAAGTAAAGTTGCAGTATACATTTATCCAGTCAAAACAAGCTCTAAATGAAGATTTTTGACCCAATATTGACCAAACTACAACTAAATTCAATATTTACTCTCTTGCAAAACTTCTTTTTTATCTTTTGTCCTCACCTTGTTTTCTTTTCCTCTTACATGGTTTCATGTAACCATACTATCACTTCCTAATCCATACCTTATTAATTTACACCAACATTTTGTAACCAACCTATTAATAGAAACCTATTCATACAATCAATATATCTATATTAGTTTTTATTAATATTATACAGTAATTTGTACTATAAATTCCACTTGTATTCAGTACCTGAGTCACATTAGTGACCCTATTCATCTTTGTTACACTTTTGTGTTATTCCAATAATACCTTTAAACTATAACTCTCGCATTTAGCTACAACCCTTAAAATTAATTTTTACAACTATACTTTCTATTTAGAAAATATATCTAAGTTTAAAAAATCTTTATCTATCTTATTATTATTTAACAATGCCTACCTTAAGTCAACAAGAGCCTGACACAGCAGACCTTGATTATTTCTATTAAAACTTTTCCAACAGTTTTGGAATTGCTCTCTATGAAGAAGATAATAACAACAAGGCCTACCCAATTCCTCCCAAAGTCCAACCCACTTTTTGCTTAACAAAAAATCTTAGATCCAACAAGATTACACATTTCTTTAAAACTTCTACCTCTATTTTTGTAATTACTTACCTTTGTGACAAATATCATACCAAATTCATCTCAATCTTAAATACCAATTATACTCAAGCTACTGAATTTACAACTGCTCATATTAATAGCAACTCTAAAAAAATTAACAAAACAACTCAAGAACTTATGACTAACCTCCCTTTCTCTATTGACAGTGTCTCTACATCTCCTATACCTGATGTATATTACCATATTTGCCATAAATACTCTCTTTCAATTGGTTATATAAAAAGAAATGAGCACTACTATTCTACTAAAAAATATATTTTCAAAAATAATGAAATCTATTATCTTACTTGTATGACTGCCTCATCTCAACATGAAGTTAGTTCATCCAAAACCAATAAAAACCTTACTCAAATCTTTCAAAACATCTTACATGAATTCTCTCAAACTACCAATTCTATTACAACATCTTCTCACCAGACCTCAACTTCTTCTGATCTTATCGATTCTTTTTTTTCTACAACTACTAATACTAATCTTACTGCTAACCAATCTCTTGCTACCAACATTCTTGATACCTCTAATCTTAATTTCAACAAGATCAGTACATTATCCAAGCTAAAAATACTCCTAACAAATCACATACTCTAGTGTTTTCAAACCAAAATCTAACCCTACATATGATTGAGTTACAAATTTTTCAATTATTGAAGAAATGCAACCTAATAAAAAGTTACAAACCTCATTTTCTTTTTAACTCTTTATCTTCCTTAAAAAATTTCTCTATGATTTCTATCATGACAAGGAAATTAAGCCAGCTACTACTATACAACCAGCACTTAAAGCATCATTCTATTATATTATCTAAATCATGGCTAAATAATGTTCTGAATGCTTAACTAACCTTATCTATAATAGTAATCCTAATATTGACAAAAGTGCTATTATTCCTTTTGATCTCCTTAAATCGACTATCAAAAATCTATTTCTTAAATTTACAACTGTCCTTTTCACAAAACTTAACTATCTTGAAATCTTTGCCTTACTAGTTACAATTCCTCCATATACTGCTCATAACCACCTCCAACTTTGCCTTAATTTTATATGACTTCATCTCTTTTTATTCAATAACTATCAATCAATTGATTACCAAAAATTTGCTAAAGATTTAAAGCTTAAACCTAAAAGATTCAAAATTGAATCTTTTAACAAACTACTAATCTTAACCAAAGATACTTTACCATTCAATCAGATGCTCAATTCAATATCAAGCTTTTTTTTTTTTTTTTTTTTTTTTTGGCGTTTAGGTGAGGCCTTGCTCTTTTCTTTCTTCACTATTTTGTTCTGGAACCCCCC
>CAJVQA010008989.1:0-12472 GCA_910591915.1 Cetraspora pellucida
AATTATATTATAGCAGTATTTAATTTTATATTATAAGAAAAAAATTATATATTATTTATAAACTAAAAATAGACAAATTTAGAAAAAATTTTTAATCAAAAAAATTATTTACAAATTTTTGATAAACTCTTTAAATATTAATTTTAAGCTTATAGTTCTTAATACAATATTTTAGTTTTTTTTTTTTTTAATATTAAAGTTCCTGCTTTTGGAGATCAATATTTTTATTCAAGTATTTGAACATAAATGCCTTCAAGAGCTTCTATATATAGGAGGTTACAACTAGCCACATATGCATTTTTGGTATCTAATTTAAGTAATCTGCCTATATATTACTATACAGGTTCTACACTAGGTGCCATACTTGCAAGCCAACTATGGGTCTTGTCTATTTAAACTCTCTAAATATGTAATCTAACTTGTGATCACAGAAATATCTTCTGGGCTACACTTATCCAAAGTACTCAATGCTTTCAAGACCCTTAGGACTAGTTTATTCTTAATAAAAAACTTACTAGAACCTTTCATATCTTATATATAGCTAATTGAGTTTTATGCAACATGCTATAGTTACCTAACACTTGCAATTACAGGAGTTACCTGTTTAACTACTACATTACACTATTTCTACTCTTGTAAAGTTCACTAGAATTACAGTATCTATCATTGCAACATCTTTTCTATTATCCTTTACTAACTGCTACTTAGGACTAACAGAACTTCTTCAATTTCCAATTCAGATAGCCCAGTATAATATACTTATATATTCTTTTTCTTTAGTGATTCTAGCAGTCTGATTAGTCATATGCTTTTCTACACATTTTGATATTTGGTTTATCTGCCTATTCTTTTAGGGATGTTTTATAGGCTTCCATCAATCTGACTGTATTGTTGAAAGTTCATGTTATCTTTATATTCGAAAATTTTCAAGTAGGCTTCTGACTCTTCAGTTCTTTAGTTTACTGTGTCTAGTGGTCTTATTATGGATTTGCACTAAAGTTTTATGTGACACTGGTTATTAATATTTCTTCATGTATATATAATATTACACTTGGCATAAATGTCCTAAGCTCCTATTCAAGATAGTATAACTTAAGATTACAGATACACAAATCCAACTGATCATTAAGAGACAGTTTGCATAATACAGGTTAATTTCTAAATTTTGTCATAGGTGAAATTTGAACCTTAGACCTGCCATTTGGAGGATGACAACCTAACCACTACACTAGAATCACCATCTTCTAATACAATATTTTAGTTTATATAAAGGATATCAATTTTTATTAGTAATACTTTTGCAATTTATTTATAAAAATTTAGACTTGTACAAAATATAAAAATTTTTTTAGTTTCAGAAACATTTAAAATTTTAAAAAATCTTGAAAAAATTTTTAATAATAAAAATTTTTAAATATAATCTTTAAAATTTTAATATATAAAAGTTTATTAATAGAGAATGATAATTCTAGTGTAGTGGTTAAGTTGTCATCCTCCAAGTGGCAGGTCTAAGGTTCAAATACTACTTATGACAAAATTTGGAAATTAATCCATATTACAGAAACTGTCTTTTGTCGATTAGTTGGCCTTATATGGCTATAATTCAAATACACTAAGTTAGATCCTACTTGTCATTAGAAGCCCAAAGCATCTATATAAAGTGTAATGTTATATAGCATATGTATATAAAAGAATATTAATAATTGGTATTGCATAAGACTTTGGTGCAAACCCATAATAAGACCACCAAATGCAGAAGACTAAAAACCAAGAAGACAGAATCCCACTTGGAAATTTCTAAGTAAAAAGGTAGCACAAACTTTTGATAATGCTGTTGGTCTGATAGAAGCCTATGAAACATCTTTATAGATAAACAGATGACAAGATGTATAGAGAAGCATATGACCAACTAGATTGCCAGAATTGCCAAAGAAAAAGGATACTACAATATATCATACCAGGCCATCTGAATTAGAAATCTAAAAAGTCTGTTAGTTCTGAGTTGTAGTTAGTAGAAGATGATGAAGAAGATATTAGGAGGATAGATACTAGGGTTTGAATAAACTTTATAAGAATAAAAATAGTGTAATATAATAGTTTAAGGTTAACCCTAATTGTAAGTATTAGGTAACTATAGCATGTTGCATAAAATTAGATTAGCTGTATGTAGGATATGAAAAGCTTTAGTAATAATGCTTTTAAGGATATACTGTATAAAATAAGGTATAGGATCCTAAGTATATGGGTAAGCATTTAAACTTTCTTGACTAATTTATGTAGCAAAGATGATCTAGTAATACAGTAAGGATTGCAGTACAGAGGGTTTAAATAGGCAACACCTCTAGTTGAATTGCAGATATAACAGCTAGTTTAGAACTATTAATAGACTACTTAATTAGATACCAAAAGTGTATATATAACTAGTTATACTCTCTAATGTAAGAAGACTTCTTTGAGGCCTTAGCCATAAGTTCCTATATTCTAACTACTGAATAAAAAGCCTTAGTTCCAAAAGAAGCTAGTTTAATATAAAAAAAAAATTAAAAGTTTATTAATATTTTAAAAAATATTTTATAATAAAGTTTATAAAATATGTTTTTAAAAATATATTTCATAAGCAAAATATATCTTATATTATTAATAAATTATTATTTTATTTAAAAAATACTAAATAGGATGTGGGTCCTATAGCTTAGTGGTTAAGCTCCCATACCCTTCACAGTCAAGATTAACAGTTTAAGTCTGGCTGAAGGCAAAATTGAAAGATTTTAGCTTCTGTAACCTAAAAAAGCCTGTAATTGAACATGAAGCTTTGTGGTTAAAAGTCCAAGTGCAGTACAATGATAGAAATAGAAATTCCCGAAAGGAGACCCAATCGTAGAGTAGAGGCACTATGCATAACAAGCGGTTGTTACAGAAGGTTACAGTTATAGAAAGATTGTGCATATAAGTCCTTTAGGCTAGGGCAACATCAACATTCTTATACCTTTCAATATAGGCAGTACCAATATTTCTGCACCCAACTTGTAGGGTACTTGCTTGGAAGGATAATCAACGGATTGTGCAAATAAGTCTTAATTGGAATCCAAGAAGAGGATTTGATTGGGAGAGTAGTCTGACAAGTAACCAAGACTGGAATGGTGAGAAAAGTGGTAAACATGAGGATGGACTGTGATAAAGAATTGGTCTAACCAAAATTGGAAGCACCTCTGGCACAGCCAAATAATCTAATTATAGAAGGGAAGATTTTGGAGGTAGGCATATAACTTCTTTGTGCAATGTAAAAGTACCAAATCGGGTTCTGATTGTACTTATATGGAAGTCTATGACGAACAAGACTAGGAATCAACCAACCAATATGAGATAAGATCTGCAAGATAGTATGGCATCACTGGGGTTGGTGTAACTCTTTGGGCATAATTAGAATTGTTCTGCAGATATTGTCAAATAAGCTAAAACCTTGCAATACATGGTAATATGATATTACTAGGGTTAGAGGAACTCCCTAGGTATAACCAGAATTGTTCTGTTTGTAAGTGCAACAAGTTCCAGTCTCTACCATAAAAGGAAGCACTATGTTGGAGGTTAAATGCAGCATCGAGTTACTGTATAATGTTAAGACCTAGGGCATCTGCAGAAATGGTAGTAGCAGGTTTCACTTGAGATATGAATTGGTCAAAAGACTAATAGTAGCAGCAAATCTGGCTTGAGATACAGGTTCATTACAGATCCTGGACCATTGTCGAAACACCTTAGAGGAATCAATAACAGGCAAACCAAAGATGGGAAGATTATAAGGATCAGACATACCTAAGTAGGACCAATTTGGGAGTAATACAGTGATGAAAAGGTAAGAAATGTGGGGAACAAGGTAATATTAGATATAGTTAGATTAGAAGGCAAAAAAAACAAGACCAGGTAAAATATATGAGTAGGACATATGGATATGATTTACAGAAGACAATATCTCTAGCATTTGGGATGCTGCATTAAGTTCGGTAGGTATTCTTATTTGTGTAGCAGTTTAATGTGTGCCATGCCTGCAAGTGATTGCCAAGATAACTGCATGCAGGCATGCAGCAGACATGCACTTAGGTGCCAAAAGGGTAACCAGATGAAGTTAGTAGTATTAAATTAGATAGTATATAGTACTAGTAATAATCGATCCTAAAAAATGTAACTATAAATTTGTACTATATCAAAAATTAAGACTAATAAAAACCAACTAGCATTGTTGCCAAAGTTCAAAAAAAAAAAAAAAAAAAATACTAAATACAATTTAATTTTCTAAGCAAATTTGTCTAAAATATAGTTTAAGAAATAATATTGATCAATATATATAAGACAACTTTTAAATGATAAATTTAAAGAACAGTTATTTTTAGATAAAAATCAGGCAAATATTATTTAAAAATAATATTACAACTTTTTAAAAAAGTTACAAAAAATAAATAAAAATAATTCTATCTAGTTTATAAATTATTATTATATTAAAACTTTATTTATTTTAACTAACACTTTATTAACAAAACATATATTTAAAGTATTATGATATTATTTCTAACAAACAATATAATACAAACTAATAAATATCAAATAGCATTGTGTTTATTTATTAATATTACTATTTAAGACTAATAGCTTAAATCTAATATTTAATAAAATAACTTTATTATATATATAAGTACTTAAAAATTTTTTATTTCTGTAAACAATTTATTATCTAAAACAATATATTTTGACTGTAATATTGAATTGGATTTAGCAATTAAATTTATACTTTCAAATACTTAACATTTATATTGCATTTTTCATATATTTCAAAATATTAAAAAACAATTAATACATTTATTTGATTTCTAATTTATAGTATTTCAAAATAAATTTTTTTATTTGTTATAATACTTTATTTGAGAAATTTTTAAGTTATAGTTTAATTTATTATATGCTCAATTTTAGAAACTTTATTATATTTAAAAAACACTTTATATCTAATTAAAAAATATGATAAATGTTATATTTTTTAGATAAATTACAATTACAATTATACTTATTAAATTAAATTTAGATTATAATTAATATATAAGAACTTTTTTTTTAAGAGTTTAATGCCAGAATGTTCTTAATTCAATAAGTTAAGTCTATTAATGTTATTGTATATAAATATATTAATTTATACTTAATATTAACAAATTATTTTAATAAAATACAATATATATTGTTTTTAAAACTTTAAAAAACAAAATATTATAACTATTTAAAATATCTACTTTTTTATTATTAAGTTATTATTAGCAATATATAATTTCTAAACACAGTTAATCTACTAAAATTAGCTTTAACAGATAAGATTTTTCAAATTCAAAAAGTTTAAATTGATATTTGTTTTAAATACTATTCAAAATTAATTCTTTATAATAGATATTGTAATAAGGTAAAATATAAAGTTTGAAGCTAGTTAATTTTATATATTAAAATTTTAATTATTAAATATAAGTATAAATTTGTGTTAATTAAAATTTTTTAAAAATTAATAAATTGAATATATCTAATTGTTTTAAAAACCATATTGATAAACATCAAATTGCATTTAAGTCTCTTATTAATTGAGTTGGTCTTACTAATGTTTTAAAATTTTAAAAAATTAAACATATAACAGCAAATATAATATTGCTTAATTATATATCATTGCTTTAAGATAATTTATATATTTGTATTTGCTTATTTTTAATATGTGAAAAATTAGTTTGCTATTACTTTTTTTAAATTATATTACAAACAAAAATTGCAAAATTTAATATATTTTTAATAAAAAGTTATTATTAAAATACATAAAATTAATATTATATAGTTATAGTCAAACTTCTGCAAACATAAATTATACCTTGCAATTAATTTTATATTATAATTAAACTTCTAAAAATCTTTAATCAAAGATTACAAAAAATTTTACTAAGTAACCTAAACTTAGACTTCTAAGTAAACTTATAGTACTATGCCTACTTTTAGCACAGAAGTACCAGATACCTTAGATCTTGATTATTTCTTTAAGAATTATATAAATTTCTATGGTATTGCTATTTATGAAAAGGAACTCAGACAAGTATGAGCTATTTCAGACAAATACAGACCCACCAAATGCATTACTATAGAACTTAGAACTCATCTAGCAACTTATATCTTTGCTACTCTTGCAACAACTGCAACAGTCAAGTATATATGTGGACTATTTTACACTCAATTCATTGCAGAAAACAATAAAACATATGACTTAACACTCAAACTAATAAAACAACAACTAACAAACAAGCTAAGAAACTTTAACAAATACTTAAGAAATCAATATTAAATGTTCTATCATCTCTCATTGCTACTATTTATACACATATTTGTCCTAAATGTCAAATTTTCAATTAATTGCAAAGTGACTAACAATAATCATGCATTACAAAACGAATCTATCTTCTATCAAAACATAGTATATCACAACAATTGCTTAGCTAAAATCTATAAAGAAATTAGCTTAGCTAATCAACCCAAATCCCAACCAACTGAAAACTCAGAACAAGGTTCATCTTTACAATATAAGACTCTAACTCAACAACTTACTACCTCTCCACTTGATCAACAACAAAACAATCCTCTTACTTCAGAACTATTATTTATTTTATCTAACTTTGAAGAAACAACTAGTACTAACAATGACATGAATATTAACAGCTTCACTATATCACCAAAACCTCAAGAATTACAAACTTAACAAACACAACAACAACAACAATCTTTATATTAAGCTTTACTATTACTAAACAAACAACAACTCAACAAAAAACTAATTCAACAATCTCAACTGGCTTAGTCTTATAGCCAAGCAACAAGACCCAAACTTAACCCATCATATGACTTTTTAGCAAACTTCTCAGTTACTGAAGAAATGCAAAACTATACAAAACTACAAACAGAAATATCATAAAAACTCTTTAATTTTCTTAATGAACACCTTCACAACTTCTATCCTGATAAAGTTATTAAAAAAGCAGTTAGAAATCGAGATGCACTTAAAGCAAGCTTTTACCTACTAATTAGACAAATAGCTAATGCTAGACCTTAATTTCTTACGGACTTAATTCAACATCACAATGCTGATAATAATAAAGCTGTTACAATATTATTCAGTATTTTCAAAGAAACACTTAAAAAACTTATTCTTATATTTACAACAGTTCTCTTTACTAAACTTAATTATTCTGAAATATTTGACTTACCTGCTACCATTGCACTTATTCAAACCCACAATCATTTACAATTTTGCATTAATCTTGCTCAACTTCATCTATATCTTTATGATAATTATCAAGCAATTAACTATACCAAATTTGCAGAAGATATCAAACTTAGACCTAAAAGATTTAACATTACATCTGAAGTTACTGAAGTTGATAAACAACACCAATTTCTCTTTATTAAAATAAACAACTGATTTAATATTAAACTTAATTTCAACCTTTCTAAAACTCTATTTCTTCAAAAATATAATATACCATCCTTAAAAAATTCACTTGACCACTTTAATGAATGGTTTGAAAAAACCTTTCCTATATATAGTTGCCAATTCTCTAATACTATCAACAAAACCAAAGTTCAAAACTATCTTAAGTATGAATTTAGACAACATTTTATTACCTATTTTAAAAAACTTCTACCAACTACAATCGAGTTCAAAAAACCAACTAGTCTTCATGAAAGATGTAATAAAACCTTTAGACATGCCAATTATCATATACTTACCTGCACAGATCCTAAGTGTTCTTATCTTGAACCAATTATAACTAAAGATAAAGAAAAAGAAAAGAAATCTGATAAAGAAAAAGAACCTGAAACTGAAAAGAAATCCAATAATACTCAAAAAATTGAAGCTTGAAATGGACCTTTTCTTGATGCTTCAATATTCTATATTAAAAATAAACATGAAGCTACATTTACTAAACAAATCTCTACTACTGTTTTAGATAAACTGACAGCAAAAGCTGAAAAGTATACCTGCTCTGCTAACTCTGTCAGAACTAATTCAAAATGACAAGCCTTCTATTTCTACCAATACCTAACTATCTACCAAAATACCATTGCAAAAAATAACAATATTAACAAAATGGACAAACAACAAGCTATAAACTTTCTTACACCTAAACTTATTAACATTGATTTTCTTATACATGTCATTACATTAGAGTTTAGAACACAGAAGCATAGGGCATGCTCCTAAGAGCATGCCTCTAGGGCATGCCTATAGGCATGCCTCAAATCCAAAAGGCATGCCCTTGTCATGTAATGTTTAAAGTTATTTGAACAATCTAATGAAAAAGAAGTACTTTATTATATTAAAGAACAATACTCTACAATATATAGCAAAGAAGAAATTAACAATAAAATAGCAAAACAAATCACCAAAAATCTTCTACAGGTCTCTACACAAATGAACAAAAAACTAACAGACCCTATCTCCAAAGAAGAAATTCTAACAACTATACAACTATCTAAAAACTACCAAATAACAAGTCCTTAGAACTGGATAGTCTTACATATAAATTCTATAAACTTACAGAAAAACACACTATATCTATTCTAGAACAAATCTTTAACCAAGTATTAACTTCAGGAATAATGCCCTCCTCATGGTGCAAAAATCTAGTTACATTAATACCAAAGAAGTCAAAAGAACTACACAACATAAACAACTAGAGACCTATCTCACTAGTCAACTGTGATGCAAAAATTTTTATGAAAATTATTGCCAACAAACTAAATATAATTTGTGAAGCAATTGTATCTCAACATCAGCAGAGCTTCATTACAAATAGATTAATTACAGACTCTGCATTGAACATTCTCACAATTTTAAGAAACCAAAAAGATGATACAAAAGAGCATTGGATGCTATTTGTGGATCAGCAAAAAGCTTTCAACAGAATAAGTCATGAGTTTCTTCAACTGGTACTAGAAAATATAGGCTTCAATAAAGAATTTAAAGACCTAATAAAGAATCTATTTTAATGACAAGAAGCCTACATCTTAGATTCAAAATATATTTCAAACTTCTTTAGAGTAGAATGAGGGGTTAGACAAAAAGACCTACTCTCACCTCTTTTATATGTATTAGCATTTGAACCATTGATAAACATAATAGATAAAAACATAATAGGAATTAAAGTTAACAACTAATCTTTCAAGTATGTTGCATATGCAGACAATTTAAAAATAGGCATTAGCTCTTATACTGATTGGACAACAATACTAGGCCTATTCGATAACTACAAAAAAGCTTCTAATGCAAAAATTAATAAGTTTAAAACTAATTTAATGCCACTTACAAACACAGCAAGAGAAAAAATTCTTCCAGAAGAAACTCAATTCAAAAAACTAGAAAAACAAGATCATGTTACAGTATTAGAATATAGCATTATTGCTGATAGTACACCAAAAAAAGGATTATGACAAGAAGCTATAAACAAACTTAAACTAAATCTAGAAAAGCTCACTTATAGAAACCTATCCTTAAAAGAGAAAATTATATTAGCAAACTCACTGCTTCTCTCAAAAATCTGGTATATTGCCTACCTAATGCTATCAAGCAAGAAGAAAATAGCAGAAATTAATAGGCTTATTACTTACTAAATCAAAAACAACTCCAAAATGCTTCTAAGGTACTCTGCCTTTCAACAATTACACGAACAAGAAGGCTTACAAGCACCAATAGTTAGCAATATGCTAGAAGCTAGACTAATCTCAGTCTGGATAAAACTAATCTTAAGTAATCTTTTGTAAACAAAAATAAAAAAAAAAAAAATCTTCCTTATACTTGACTAAAAAAGAAATATTTCAGCTATAAAAGTGCTCTCTACATAACCAATTAGGACTAAAACATGGCCTACAGAATGGAAACCCTACTTTTTAGCATAGAAAAAAGCTAAAGAAGAGATTCTTACAAAATCCAACTGGCTCTGGAATCTTTCAGAACTAGAAATAGATAAGAAAAAAAGACCAGAAATTACAGTTAAACTTATAATAGAACTTTTAAAAAAACTTAATTTCAAGATCACAAACCAATTAGATTCTATAGAACAAACCCAAAACAACAATTGAATCTTTCAAAAAGCAATACTTAACAGAAAAAAGGTTATCTTCTGGTGTCTCTTTCACAGAGCCTTACTACTAGGATATAGACTTCATCACTTTGTAACAACAGAATTAGATGAATGCTCTTAGTGTTCAAAAAATGTACAAACTATCGAACATTTTGTAACAGAATGCAAAATTAGTAGGAAAATCTAAACAGAAGCATACAAATTTCTAAAAATGAGCCAAACTGAATCCATACTAGACACACTAAAAAAAATATTTCTAAAAAACATTACAGGAAAAACAAAAACATATAGGACTATATTATGGCTACATACATACACTATATATGAAATTTGGTACTATTATGCTGCTTTTAAATAGAGAAATATACAATATCCAGAATTAGCAATTATAACTATAGCAAGAAACAGAATCTCCAAAGAGATTAGTTTACTACATAACAAAAACTTTGTCAAATCTATTTATAAAAAAATATACAAATATCTAGCATAGTAAATCTTTTAATATGTAAATAATAATTTAGCAATTATATTTAATAAAAAGAGCACTACATGCACCCTATAATAATATCAACTGAAATAGTTAAAAAAAAATTTAATAACTTATTGAATTAACAAAATAATTAGTTAGTTAATTTTGTACAAATATTTTAAAACTAATAATAACAGATATAAAGATAGTTAACTAACTAGCATATGATACAATTTATAAAATTAATCTATTTATTAAATATAATTATAAAATTATTTTTAATTAAGAAGATGTTTAATTTTTAAATTTACTTGAACAAGTTTTTGATTTAAAAATTTTTAATAAAACTTTATAACTTAGAATAGAATAAGTAGTATATAGAACTTTAATATATTTTTAAAAAATAAATACTTAATAATAACAAAAAATAAATTACAATACATGCTTATTTTTAGTAATATCTTATTTTTTTTAACTTTAAGCAGTTATACTTTAAGCAGTTATACTAGTATTTTTTTTTTTTTTTTTTTAACTTTAGCAGTCACACTAGTACTTTATTAGAATTCTTGAAACTATACAGATTACATAAAATTTTCCTGATATATAAGTCTAGCATTAACCGGCTACCCAAATAGTATCTAAGTATGACCTGCTGCACTATCCTAGTTAAAGATAGACTGCTCGTCTGATTGCTGCTCTACAATAGGGCATTACCAATCTAATAACATCTTTTTATAGAGAAGCAAAAAACAAAAAAAAAGAATTTTTATGTAAAAAACAAAACAAAGATATAGAAGTAAATGATAAAAGATACAAATCAAAAAATAAAAAGAGAAAGGGAATAAAAGAAAAAAAAGGAAATATGTAAAACTTGCAATTCATAAATATTAGACAGTTACAATTGTATGCTTGTGTCAGGCCTTTAAAAATTATAAACTATATTAAATAGAAATAACTTTACTATTTTTCTATTTACTTAGATTATTTAACAAAAAATCATATAGAAAAGAAAAAATCTTTGACTTGATCATAGAGGGTTAGTATAAAGCACTAGTTAGTTCAGAAGCAGTATTTTTAGGTTTTTTAGTATTTTGAGACATGTGTATAGTTATGTTTGTATTACTGTTTTGTTTTGATCTATGTCATTAATAAACCTATTTAGAAAATAAATACTGCTGACTGTTTTAGTAGTTTTACATATCAATCTTTAGAAGAGGGTAAGCTAAATCACCCACTTTTATAAAATTTTCTCAAAGCAAAGTAAAGATAAGAGGTGAACCAACTTTGTAACTTTTGTGAGTTCTTGACCTTTATAAGTGTTCCTTGTAGGTTTTAAAGTTGTATGGAACTAATATATTCAATTTTGTTGTTTACTTTATAAAAAACTTTGGCTTTTACTAACTACTTCTTTTATAATTTCAAAGTGTATTTAAACTATCACTACAAAGCTACAACTTCTTTTTCAACTCTATTTCAATGTTCAACTATGTATATACAGTACTCTGAAAAAGTTTTTATAAAGTTTAATATATTAACTATATAATTTTTTTGTAGTTTGGCTTTTTGAAAAGTTTGATTTGAATGATCATCAGAAAGAGTTGATAATTTGTTATGTTATACTAGTATTTTATTAAGATTTTTAAAACTATATATATATACAATTATATAGAACTTTTTAATACTTAAGTCTAGCTTTAGTAATATCTTATTAATTTGAATTATTTATTTTATTTTTTATTTTTTTTTTTATTATTATAAGCAGTCACACTAGTACTTTATTAGGTTTTTTTTGGAATTACATTTGTAACTACATAAATTTCTCTAATATCTAAGTCTAGCATCACCCGGCCACCTTAATGGT
>CAJVQA010008990.1:0-12471 GCA_910591915.1 Cetraspora pellucida
CAAAATCAAGACAGCAATTTGTAAATGCAGTAGCAATAACAGTCTGAGATATATTTTATGAACAAGTATGGAGAATACATTGTGAAAAAATTATCGAATGAAAAAAAAAGATTGGAATAACAGGTAAAACCAAAAGAAAAAAAGATGAAAAGCTGAAGAAACTGAGAAAACGAGAAAAGACAAATCAAGAAAGAATAGAAAAGAAAAAAAAAGAAATAAGAGAAAAGATAAAGCAAGTTGAGAAGGAAGTAACAAAGACAATGTTGGAGCTTGTCATGGAAGGGAGAAGACTCTTCTATTATAGACTTTAAGTAGTCAGAAAAGCAGCTTACTTTTGCTTGAAGTAATGTGGCAGGTTGCACTTAGGCACTAGTAAGGTGGCCAGGTGATACTAGACTTAGATATTAGAGATATTTATATAGTTACAAATGTAATTTTAAAAACTTAATAAAGTACTAGTGTAACTGCTTATATGTTAAAAAAAAAAAATAAAATAAAAATAAAATAAAATAAATTTATTAATAAAAATTATTTCGTATTTTTCAAATTTTTCTAAATATTTCTAATATTATTCAAATTATTTTTTTATTTTTTTTAGTTTTATTATTTTTTAAAATTTTGTAAATTAGCTAAAATACTTTCGAAATTATTTCGTTTCTTTTGCAATATTGCAAAATTATTTTATTTCGAAATAATTTCATGTCAATCGCAGTTATTTTGAAAGATTTTCAGTATGCAAAATTTTTTGCAATATTTTGCATATTTATTTTGCTGATGAAAGCAGTTTACTTATATGGGAAATCTTTGATTTTGTACTAAACCTTCCAGAATCTTCCATATTCCATTCTTACAGCTGACTTGGTATCGCTATGGCTAAGACCAATACTGGTGGTCAGGGCATATCATTAAACTGCTATGCACTTGTAGAGTTTATCTCAATCCTGGTACTGACTTCACAACATATCCTTACTACTTTGGTATTCAATTTAAGTTTCACCAAGCTGCCATTTCAAATAGTTCAGAAAGGTAGGTCAAAACCATACACCTCTGGTTTACATGTTTGCTAGCATGTACCCTTTTTTTCCAAAACCTGAAAATTCTGGTGGCCTGGTTGGTTCATCCAGTCTCTTCTTAAAGACCAGCATATTTGCTCAGTTTCACAAGTTCTAGCTTCATTTTATAAGTCTAGTTTTTACAATAGCATTGTCAAAAGTTTGGGTTACCTTTCTATTCAGGTCTTCCAAATGGGCTTCCATCTTCTTATTTGGTTTCTGTGATTTATATGGCCTAAGGACTTATCTTAGATTTACACCACCTGGTACCAGTTTGTGTTCCTTCATACAATGTTGTATGAGTGCCTAGACCTTCCAGTCATGCTAGTATAACACAGGTTACAGGTATCTTATCCCAACCAATCATGGAAGACAGTTAGCTGTAACACAGAAAGAATTACAAATTTTTGCCATCACTGGGATTTGAACTCTAAACCTGCCACTTGGGAGTTGACAATCTATCCACTTCACTAGGTCGCCACACCCCTTAATAAAATAATCTTTAACTACTATTTTTTAAATATTATTTATAAAAACTATTCTTTATTTTATTCTTTATTTTATATTTTATTTTTATTTTTTTTATTTTTCTTTTTTGTTTCTTATAATAATATAAAGTAAAAAGCTGGTTTTCTTAATTAGTTATTTGGCAAATACTAGCTTTATATTATTTATTTTATTGTTTTTTTTCTTGTAATAATATAAAGTAAATAGCTGGTTTTCTTAATTAGTTATTTGGTAAATATTAGCTTTATATTATTAGAATTTAAAGACTATATCTAGCTATAAACAGTTTGATTATTAAGGCTTTTCTTCTTCTGGTTATATTCTATAGACATTTCTAAGTTTTAAAATCTAATAATCCTTGTACAGGATAAACATTTTGTTATGCCTGATCTATACAGACTGGACAGTAGAATTAGTTTAAAAGCTAGTTCTATTGTTGTACCTTATAGTACCTAGAAGGCTATTGAATTTAAATTCTACTTTTAAATATTTATTTCTTATTTTTGGTTATTTTTATTTATTTTATTTTTCTTTAAATAAAAGATCTTCTACTTGGTATTTGTGCATTTAAAATTACTACAGCTTGTTAATTTTTAGTAAATTTTATTACAATACCTTTTTTTTTCTTCTATTCATTAATCTTTTTACATTATATTCTCTAAACTTGTTTATAAAATATGTCACATACTGTCTTTGCTACTGTTTCTATAAAATGCTGTCTTGTCTTTGTACTTAGAAGCTGTGTTAATCTGTCTTGTGTCTTTTTCAAAATTAGGCCTTTGATTAAGACTTCTCTTATTTCTATTTCTTTTGCTTCAACCTTTCCAAAGAGTGCTGTATATAGTACATATAGAAGAATGCATGTTTTTTTTCTTCTTTCAACCTTTTCTAGGCTAACCCTTTCTAGGCTATTGTAATTGTCACTTTTTGGATTTATTTCTAGAGGCTTTGTTGTCCTTTGTATAATGCTAAATGTGATTGCATTTCTTTAACTTTGTCTTAATATACTTGGCACTCTGTTGTTGTATATATATCTAATCTTCTTCTATTAAGTTCTTCTAAGGTTAGAAGTTTATCTATTATATACTTTATAAATGCATATCTTCTTGTACTACTTCTTTTTATTGTGCAATGCACTTCTTTAGTTCTTTTTAGTCTTTTTCAAAATTGCATTAAGTTATAAATCATGATTTCTGTTTTTGGCTCTAACTTTCTAATTGTATTTGTTTCTTTTTATTTTGCTCCTAATCTTGTATTTGTTACTAACTTACATAACAATCTTGCTAATATGTTAGTTCATCTATTTTCCTACTCTAGGCAGTACTTTATTTCTTTACAACTGACTTTTTCTATTTGTATTACTTTTTTACTTATTGTTTTCTTCTTTGTAAGACTGTCAGCTTTGTCATTCTACTTGTTCTTGCTATAACTTTTAACTTTCACTAACTCTATTTATATTTTCTTTGTTCTAATAAGGTCTATAATCTTCATTATCTATATTGCATTTTTTTTAAGAATTTTTATTCTATTTATTTGCTCTAAACTTCTGCTAATATTTCTTATTGCAGCATTACTGTCTATATATATTTCTACTTGTCTTTCTTTTAGTATTGTTAAGATTGCTACCCAAATTGCTACTAATTCTGCTATTGTTGATGTTATCCATCTTTCTAGTTCTAATGATGCTTCTTCTTCTAGCCACTCTTGTGTTTTATTTGTTTGGATCCACTCTATACTCATGTTTTTGTCTTGTGTTTCTTCTCTGGACTTTAAACTTGCAACACCATCCATATATATAGTATATTTGTTTTTGTTTCTCAAAAAGTTCCTTTTTAATATTTTTAGGATTTCTTGGTTAATATTCTCCTTTAATTTTTGTTGCTTAATTATCTTTATTTCTAACTCTTCTATTATTATTAGTTCTTCAGATTTTTGCTCACTATCTTTTAGCTTTTCTGTTTTTACTTTTTCTATTAACTAGTCTATAGCTATCTTAATCTTGTTATTACTCTTTTCTATTAATATATCAGAAATTACTCTAATCTTATTGTTTATTTTTATCTATTGCTAGCAACTTCTTTCTTTCTATTCTTCTTCTTCTGTGCAACTATTACATTGGCTAATTTCTGTTACTATTTTGCTCTCCTTACTTTGCATTTGCCAATGTTTTAACAAGACTTTTTTCCTTTTCTTCTTTACTATCTTTTCTAGTTGTCTGCTGCCTTGTGCACTATATATTATTCATTTTTTTTTCTTTTTATCTTTTGACATGGTCTTCTATTCTACTTTTATTACCTAGGTATTATGTCTGCTTGTTTTAAAATATTCTTTAACTTCTCTACTTGTTGGCTCTTCAAGCACTTTAGACTCTATTTCTTTGAACCATTCTGTTTTTTTCCTTTTGCTCAACTATTCACTATAGTTTTGAATTGTTGCTATGTAATTAGCTTTTTACCTTTTGTATCAAGTAACTAATTTAGGTAAATTAGGCCTGTTTTACTTATTTCTGTTCTACTTTTTTTCTACAGCCATGTCTCTAACAGCTCTTATAACTTGGTATTATGTTCAAATATTCTTTATAAGTATTTTTAGTTTTTATATTTATTTCTAGCTTTCTTGCTTTTATTATTGTTAGGCAAGCTAAATTGTTTTTTCAACATGTTTTGTTAGCTAATATTTTTTCTAACTTCCAAATATCTTTTGTTAAGCCTGCTTTTTAACAACCTTGTATTAATCTTGGCTTCATTAACTAACCTAAACTATCTTGTCTATTTAATTTTAACAACAGGCTGCTCACTTGCTTTATTACTAGTTCTTGTTGTAGTATTCTATATCTATCAAGATCTTTATATTCTATTATGCAATTTTCTAATGTTCTTTGTAAATTGCTTTTTTGTTTTGTTAAACATATTATTGGTTAATGTATTTTATATATTTTTTTTCTGAGACTTTAGTTAGCTAGAGCATATAGCTTAGTTTTGGAATTATTACTATGTTGTTTATATATATAATTTGGCTTGTTATTTTTTTGTATTTAAGATCTTTTATTGTCTGATTAACTATCCCTTTAGTTTTTTTTTAACCAATACTTCTTGTATTTTGTTATTCAGCCATATTTCTAATAAACAGACAATTTTGTTTCTTGGTTCTTCTTTTATTCTGCTTTTGCCAAAAGCTACTTCTCTTTCTTCTCTCTTAGCCTTTGTGTTCATTACTAGCAGCTTTGATTTTGATCTATTAATTTCTATATTATTCATTTTGAAAAACTTTTCAACTATTTTTAAGATTTTTAACAGCTGGCTTTTGCTGTTTGTGATCCATGTTGTATTATCTGCATATGTGATTGCTGCTTGGTGGAATCTTGTGACATTATTGCATTGGATTTTTTCTTTAATTTGTTGCTTAACTGTATATTCTAGACTTTCATCTTCTTGTACTTTTTTTAACAGTAAATTATAGAAGAGGCATCATATTAATGATGATATTACTTCTTCTTGGTCTATTTCATTCTCTGCTATTACTTTTTCTGTTAGGTCATAAACTGTAATTATTCTTAATTATCTTTTATGAAAGAGATTTAAAATATATTTTATCATTCTTTTAGGAACTTTAACTCTTTGCAGTATTATTTCAAGACTTTTGAGTGAAACTAAGTTGAATATCTTTTTTATATCTTACAGAAGTATTCATATTTCTTTGTTTTTTTTTCTTACTTCTTCTATTATTATGTTTAAGATATGCATTGGCTGCTCTGTTGAGTTTCCTAAAAGGCTTGTATAATTTGGTTTCTTGAGTACTTCTATCTTTATAAACACCTTGGTAAGCCTTTTTGTTATTACTTTTGTTACTACTTTTTTAAATATTTTGATTAAGACTATTAGACAAAAGTTGTTTAAACTATATCTCTACTTTATGTTCTTTGATATTGGATAAACTTGTGTGATTTTCTACTTAGTTGGTATCTCTTCTACTTCCAAACAAAGATTAGCAAAGGCTTTAAAGATTTTTTGCATTTTCTTTTCTACTTATTTGATTAGTATGTAGCTTATACTAGATATGCCTAGAGCTGTTTTTGCTTTAAGTTCTCTCATACTTCTTTCTATTCTTTTTCTTTGATATTTTCTTCAACTTCTATATACTATTCCTCTTTAATGTGTTCTTGTGGCTTGTAAATTTCTTTCTATCTTTTTAATATTTTTTTTAGTTTTGTGTCTCTTCTTATGAATTGTTTCTTATAGTGTTTTGCTATACCAGTCTTAACTAACTTTGGTTTTACTGTTAAGTTCATTAGTTCTTCTTCTTGTTTAATAAATCTGTTAAGTATTATCTTCTTGTAAGATTTGTTCAAAAGACTGGCTATTATTTTTTCTTGATCTGTTTTAATTATTTTACATCTTTTATTTATGTTTTCTTTTATTTGTTTTCTTTGATCTGGTTTTCTTTCTTTTTTTTTTCTCTTGTAATAATTTTTGCCAACCTTTTATGTTTTCTATTCAGGTGCTTGACTATTATCTGTGTAATTCTGGCAGTTTTATATCTTTTTTTCTTTCTATCTTTTGTAGTTTCTTATTTATTTTAATTCTTTATTCTTTTGTTGCTTTCTGATCTTCTTTTGTTTTTGTAAGTTTAATTAATCTTTGTAGCTCTACAATGTTCTTTTCTTGATGTTGCTTCTTTTGACTATTCTTTCTATTTGTCATTGTTTATATATCTTTTTCTTAGACAGGTGCTTATTTGCTGCTATAATGATTGCTTTTTCTAATATGTTCTATATGCTATTTATATTATTTATTTATTTTTTTCATCTTTTTCTTTTCTTTGGATGTTCTTTAGTGCCTCTTTAACTTCTAATTGTTTTTACAATTCTTGTATATACTTTTTTTAATTCTCTTTTTTTGCTTGATCATATAGATATATTGTTCTTGATTGCCTTTTTCTTTTTATTTCAGCTTTGCTATTTTTTGTCATCATATGTTTAATTCATATTTCTGTTTTTGCTATCTTATGATTATTTTTAGTGATTTCTTCTATATCTTTGATTTTTGTCTTCTGTATATCTAAGACCAACTCTTTTGATATCCATATGTAGTCAATTCTTGTTGCTGCTTTTCTATTTGATTATGTGAACTCTTGGCTTGTTAGATGCATGTTTCTGTAAATATCATTAAAGTTCTGTTTCTTCATTTAATTGAAGATTGGCAGCCTTTTGAAGTTTGCTGCTTGTAAATGTTGTCTGTTTAAATATTATTTGCTGTATAATTAAAATCACTTAAAATAATTATTTGTATTTGTCTCTTCTTTTTGGTGACTATTTTTACTATTTTTTGTTGAATGCTTCTCTCTATTGCCTTGTTACTTGGTGGTATATAAACTTCCATGACTATTAATTCCAATTGCTTGAAGTATAATATAAGCTCTATCATATACTTATTTATCTTTTTGGCTGCACTTACATGCTTTTCCTATTGCTTATTGACTATAATGTCTATACTAGATTCTTTTTTTTTGTTTTTTACTGCACTTGATCAAAATTCTGTATATTTTCTATTTGTAGTCTGTGTTAAGAATTTTTCTTCTTTTTCTGTAAGATTAATTTCTGTGATTTCTAGTATTGTGATTTCTTTTTTTTCTGCCCAATCTAGCAGACTATCAAGTTTTTATCCTTTAGTTTTGAGTCTATTAATGTTATAATATGCAATTTTAAATTTTTTTTTTCTTTTTTCTATTTTTCTTTTAGTTTATTCTGTTCTGCTTTTGTATATTCTTTTTTTTTTTTTTTTTTCTGCTTTTTTCTCTTTCTAGACAAGGAGGTACTGTTTTTTTTTAAATATTTTTCTTTCTTTTTGCAGGAATTCTTTAAGCTCCTTGTCTATTTTTATTAGTTCAACTATGACAACTTAGAAGTGATTAGCAGGACTCTCTTCTGCCATCTCTCTTGCTTCTTTTAGTTTTTCTAATCTTTATCAGATTTGATCTAACATTTATTCTACATATGCATTTCCTTCTGCTTATATCTTGTTTAGTCTTTTGACTTCTGGTCATAGGTACCTTTTCTTTCTTCTGTTTTTTAACTTATAGTTTTACTGTTTTTTCTTTTTCTTATCTTGTTTAAGTATATTTTATTTTTCTGTTCTTTTTTTCTGCTTTTGCTATCTTCTATGTTTGACATTTGGCTAAATCTATCTCAACTTCTTTCTTTTTCTTCTATTATGCTTTTTCTTCTCTTTATTTTTTTTTTCTTGGTTTATTCAATACAGTTTGAAATTATTAAACATAATTAGTTTTGACTAAGTCATCTTTATGTCTTTCTCAGTCGCAAACATAACTATGGCTATCCTTTTCTGATTTCTATTTTTGTTTGGTAGTATGTGAACTGACTTTACTCCTTTACTTCTTAGATATCAAAGAAATAAAACTTCTGAAATATTTTCAGATAGTTCTGTTAACTTTGCTATATATATATTTCCTTTGACTTTCTCTTATCTTGTAATCTTTTTTTTCTACTATTACTTATACTAGTTTATTATTATTAATTAGTATAGTTTATAGAATATCTTTCATATTTGTTCTTTTCATCTTTATAACACTAAAGCTTTGTACTTAGATCTTTTAATCTTTACTATATGTATTTTCTCAAATTTCTTATAGATATATTCTAGTTCTTTTTTGTTTATATTTTTTAGTAGGTCCCATATTGTTAAGTAATTTTCATTTCTTTACCTCTCATCTGTTTCATATTGATTTTTGCTTAACTTTTTTTCTAATCTTAGTGGATTGCTTCTCTCTTGCTGATCTTCCTTGTCTATTCCTTTATATTTTTCTTTTTTATCTTCTTTCTTTTCTTCTAATATCATTTTGTACTAATCACTTTCTTTTCTACTAATTCTTTATATTACATCATTTCTGCCATATTCACAATCAAAGTCTATTTCTATTTATAGGTTTCCTTTCTTAAAAACTTCTTTAATGTCTTTGATATAAGAGTTGTTTCTTAGTGACCATTTGATAAATTGTATGCATTCTTTCTTTGTCTTTTCTGACACATTGTATGTTAGTATATTGGCAATTAAGCTGTTGTTTTAGTTATAGCTTTCTTTACTAAGTGTCCAAATGCTTTTCTCCAGAGGTGTTTCAACTATATCAATTTCTCTTTCTAGTTGTAGTTTTTTTATTATTTGTTCTTCTGTTATTTTTATCTCTGAACTAGGTTTTAAGTTTTTTTTATATATTTTAGCATTTTCCTGTTCTCTTTTCTTGTTTTTCTACACTTTTTTTATTAATGAACATGCTTCTTTCTTCTTATTTAGTACTTACTTAACTTATTTTTATACTTACTATTTTCTGTAAGTTTTCCATGTCATCTTATATATCTTTTCTATTTGTTTTCTCATTTCTGATCTTTTGTATTGTTTCATATGTATTCCTTGATTTCTGTTTATTATTAAACCTTGCTGTTGTACTTTTTTTTCTTTACTTTACATTTGTCTTGTTACAAACTCTTCTATCAACTCATTTTTATTTTGTTTGATTATTCTAATCTTTTTTTTTGACAATTCTTTTCTAGTTGTATAACTATTTCTCTTGTAATATAAAGTAGAGCAACCTCTGTTGGGTTTTATTCTTTCAACATAGCAATAATCTTATCTTTTCTATCTGGTATTACATAATTTTTGTTTGCTTAATTGAAGAACACTTTGTTATGTATACTATTTACTGCCAAGTAACTCTTTTAATGAAAGTTAACATTAGACTTTCTTTTTAGCTTTGTATGATGTTTATCATCTTAGTTTGTTGTTAGTACTTCTTGCTTATTCTTGCTTGTTCTTGAATTTTCTATATTGTGTGCTGTCTATTATTCTAATTAGGTCTATACATGCATCTATCTAAACATGTGTTTTGTTTTGTTTGTCTGTTTACATGTTGTAGTGATTAACAAATCTACATTTCCAAGTCATAATGAATTTTCTAAATTTATTTTTCTAAGTTTTAAGTATTTTTTGCCTTTATCTTTACTACTGAGTAACTTAGTTACTTGCTCTTCAACTTGTTATATCTTTGGCACAAGCTTTATCTTTTTTCTTAAGCCTGTAGGATTGAATAAAACAGTTGTTTTTGAGAAACCTTTCAGATTGCTTTTGTTGATTTTTGTGTACAAGTGATCAGTAAGAAGAGTATATTGATTAATATAGTTTTTATAAAATTTGTTAATTCTAATTTTTAAATAATAATAATAGTAACAAACTTAATATTTTCTTTTTACAAGATAATTACTATATTAATTATAGTTATTTTTAATTTATTATACTATTTATATATAACATATTAATACAAATAAACAATTCATCATTAATATTTAAAAAAAAAAAAAAAAATAAAACAAATAAACAATTTTTATATTTATATTAAACAAACTATATATTATTTATACTTTATAAATTTCTTATAAAGTACTTATACAATTTAGATTAAAACTTATCTAGGTTTGTATAAGTATAACAAATCTAGATAAATCTTAATCACTTTAATAAATTTAGATTGCAAATAAATTATATAAAATTTTGTTTATAGTTTAAGTTTTATTTTTGTAAATTAACTTTAATTTATGTTAACTTTTGTAATTACCTAACACAATTATTAATAAAAAATAAAGACAAAGCCTTATTTTAATATTAAAAAAAAATTAAACTATAAGTTAATCTGCAAGTTAAATCTTACTACAAATTAATCTAAAAATCAACTTATAAATTAATCTGTTTAATTTTACTCAAATAATAATAATTATAATTCAAATATTCAATCTACTTGAGTTAATACAAATTACTTGATTTAAGTTAAAACACTATTTGAGAATCATAAAATTTTATAAAATTTTATTAATAACATTTTATAAAATCTTATAACTTTCAAATATTTATTAATTTATTCTAACTTTATACACTAAATAAACTTGAACAATATCTAAAAATACATTATACCAATAAAATTAGGTTTATTTTTTACTTGAAATTTGTTTAAAAAATACTTTAATTTTTTTTTAATTAAAAAACAAAAATATCTTTTCTTTAAATTCTAAGCAAAATAAAAACAACTCTTCAATCAAATAAATTTTTAAATGCTAACAAGTTTGCTTAATGTATAAAATTAAAATTAATAAAATTTCAAAAATCTTATAATTTTCAGAATTTTATTAATTAATTCTAACTTAATGCATTAAGTAAACTTGTTCAACACAAATATATATATATATATATTTGACTCAAACTAGTTTGTAAACTTCAAACCAAACCCAAACCAAACTTCTAATTGATTTTGAATCTGATTTGAAGTTTGAAATTAGTAAAATTTAGAGTTTGAGTCCGGGTTTAACCCCGGACCGGACTGACCCTAACTGAACCAAAAAGCCCTAGCCAGATATTAAAATGAACTGAACATGTTTATGAACTGAACCTGAACCAACTCTAAAAGTTCAATATGGACTGAAATTGAACTGTATTTTAAAAAATGTTCAAGTTCAGTTCAACAATGAACTGAACTTGACCTAAAGTTCAGTTCAGGTTCATCGGAGCCCTACATCCGCGCATTTTTTGTGGTTTAATATATCATCTGCACTATGTTTGTAATTAGACCGATGATATACCCTGATAACAGGTTGTATGTCGTAAAATTCATTGGGACGCCTTTAGACCGGATATGGTCTATCACGCCTACTAGCCTGAATTTTGAATAATGCCGAGGGCATAACTAACTCTGGGCAATGAACCGACCCAAGCTTTTAGCCTTTCACTGTCTCAAATCAAAGTGACAAACGTAAAAATATTAAACACTTATTAGTATTTTATTACTACCTCAAATTGTCCCAGAAAATGAATGTTTTGAATATGAGTGAGCATCTACTTAAGAAATTGTCAAATAAAATTTTTGACCTAATTTATGAAAGTTGCTCTGATTAATCGAATCTCTAATTCGGGTCACTAAATAGGCAGTGATGAACGATATGCATAATCCATAAAGCCATTTAGGATTAGTTACTTCTATTGCAACAAAAAACGTTCATTTTTAGTCCTTTCTCCGCCCCACAAATGCAAAAGTTCATGATCAATTCTTTCATTTCTTCATTCACTCGTTCCATCTCATACCTTAAGGTAGGTGACATATTTGCATGATCACGGTAAAATTCCAATTTTTTAGCCAATTCCGGTTCCAAACTTTCGAATAACATGGACGGAGAAGAGAGAAGAAAAAGTGTAGCAAAAATAACCTGATTTTCACTAGAATGATCAAATGATGTATTTCGTTGCACTTTCTGAAAGACAGATCGAACAATAGGATATAATGCAGTCGCTTTAACATCATTGAGTAGAGTACTAGCGTGGCTTTCGCCAGGTTCATCTTTAAGATTTTCAATATCAGTTCGTAAAGCATGTTCAGTTCGTAAAGCATGTTGAAGAGACATTACAAATGGATCTGTTAAAATCATGCTCCCCACCTCTTCTAACGTTTTTGGTTTTTCTGTTAATAAGCGTTCTGGAATATCTTTACAGAATATCTTGCCAAGTGCAGTCCAATTGACCACAGGGTTATTTCCTACAGAAGATAGTTTACAGAGTGAAATTGCCCTGTGTGATGGATTAGATGAGAGAAGAAAATAACCACGTGGAAGACCCGTTTCTTTATCCAAGGGTAACATGGAATCATATAACAAATCTGCAGATGCAAAATAAGATGGATATTTAAACCTACACATAAAGAAGAATAAGTCGACTAAAATTACTAAAATTTTGACAAAAGTAATAAAGCATCAGTTTTATTCATTTCCCGAAAGTTATTTACGAGCCAACTCTCATAGGCAGAAGTTTGTCTGATTGGCTAATAAATTCAATTTAATTTTACATTATTTATACAGTTTAGAGTA
>CAJVQA010008991.1:0-12470 GCA_910591915.1 Cetraspora pellucida
GCTGATTGTTGTATATTTCTATATCTGGAATGTGGCTGCTTGTTTGTTTTGTTGTTTACTAATTTGATTGATCATGTATGCTTCATGATTTTTCTGGAGTAGAGTGATGCCCCACTTTTGTTAGAAAAAACAGAAGAAAAAAATTTTCCCAGTAACTGAATCAAAGTTTTCCAAATAATTTGGTTTTAATAAAAGTAATTTTTATATTAAATTAAAGGAAAACCATGTTGAATAGATAAGATCTATAGCCTTTTTAGTACTTTTAAGAAGAACTGGCCAAGTTGATTAGTTTGTACAAATCGTAAATGAAAATAATCAAAATTTGAACACTCTTTATTCAGATTGCCAACTTTGTACTAGCAACCAGAACAAATTTAGCTACTTTTAGTTTGGATTTCTGGTAATACTAAGTCTAACAATATTAGATCAAGCCTCTTTAAGAAAAGTTATATTATCAAAAGGTACTTGTAATTTTATTTTAGTTTTTGCTAATTTTGTTTGTTTTGATAATCTGCAAGAAAGAGTATGTATGCAACAATTTACTAAAATATATACTTATAACTATTAATATACTAAATTGTCATATAGCATAATAATTTTTTATAGAATAAGTAATTGTTATTTCTAATTATTATGGCAATTTGCTAAGATTTATAAATTTGGATAGCAATAGTATTTACTATAGTGCATATAAATTATGTGAAATTTGTTATAATATAAAAACAATGCTAGTTGTAACAACTTTATTGTTTATAATAAAATAATAAAAATACTCAAAATTGATAATATTTGATAAAAATTAATAATAATTGCTTTAAGTCAATCCTTCAAAATCTTTATTTGTTTTACACTTTAGACCTTTCTTAACTATTTTTTTTTAGTCTTTATGATCTATATTGCTTAATAACTATTTTCTTTTCTTTTTCACTATTCTCATTTGTGCTTTTTATCTTATTTTAATTTTTTTCAAATTTTCTTTTTATCTCACTTGTTTTTTTCTTAAAATGTGTTGGGAGTATAAATATTATAATCAAAAATTTTCAAAAGCCTATGCCTTAACACAACATATTTTGCAAAGGCACCCTTATACTCAAAATACTACAAATCAAATTGTAAATAAGCAGTTTGATAATAATATTTGGGATCTTTTAGAATATAGCTCTGATTATAATTCTTCAACAAACTATGAGATAAATTAGTTGTTTTTTTAATCCAATAGTATACTATTCAATTTGTTTCATTAAAACAAATTGAATGATACAAAAAATCAATCGAATCGAATGATACAAAAAATCAATCGATACAAATCAATGAGTTGCAAATATTAATTTTTGGATACTATTAAAGTCAAAATGGGTATTATAATGCACTTGCAGTATTTTGAGATTCAGTGAACAATAATGAATAATTTTTACTATCATACATCGATAATAATCGAATGATGATAAATGTATTTGATGATTTTCGATATATTTTACTAAATTTCAAAATATAGCAGGTGCATTATATTTGGTACTGTTATAATTGTTAAATGATTATTTTTAATATAGAATAAAAATATATCAATGTCACTCCAATTAGAGTTAAGTTCGAATAAACTTAATATAATGGAAATAGAACCCATTAATGTGCCTCATTTGATAAAAAAAATATCTCGAAATATGTCTGATGAAAGCAATATTGAAGAATATAGTAATTCTTTGTTTGGTGATACTTTTTATAAAGTACAGCACTCAAATGTTAAATCTGAAGACTATGAAGATGCTTTATTTGATAATGCTTTTTATGATTTGTATTATCATTAAACTATGAAATGGCCTAATGATGCTTATCACAAATTTATAAAAATAGTCAATAGGTAACTTATAAGTTACAACTAATTGATTCAACAACTATTAATTAGTTGCAACTAATCGACTAAGGAATAATTGATTAGATGCAAAGAATTGATTAGTTGAAACAACTAATCGATTAAAAAAATTGACAATTTGTAACACTAGATATAACCTATTAAATTTGGCTAGTGATGCTATAATAAACTTTTTTAACAAGTTTTCCAATTTGGATACTACACCACTTCTACTATCAACCAAAGCCAAGAAGGAATTTCTTAGTAATTCTACTGTCTTTTATATGATGTTTAAAGAAGTTCCTATCTAAATGTTTTAAAATGTTGAGTATACTTTCATCTATTAATCATTAATTAAGACTGTAAAGTCTTTATTAATAATCAATAGTATTAATCAGTCAATTGTTCTTCAATATGAAGAAAAAAAAGAAATAATAAACAGTATAGAACAACACATCTTTGAAGAACAGTACAATTGTGACTAGTGGAAACAAAAAGAATCATTATTACTTTTTGGTCAATGTTTATTATCGATTATCCTATATTCAGATACAACAACCCTTGACAATATGGGGAAATCTTCTGGGCACTCTATATTTTTATCACTTGGAAACATTCCAAACTCAAAGAGAAATAAACCAGAATCTAAGGCACTAATTGGATACTTACCAATCTTAAAAGCCAAAGATTCTAAAATGAAAAAATCCAAAGATTTCTGAAAATTTCAAAAAAAAGTTTTCCAAAAGTGTATGACGATTCTTCTTAAGCCATAGCTAAAGAACTAGAGCTTCATTATGTTATATGTAGAAATATAATTACTTTTATTTTATGTATATCAGTTATTATTGCTGAAATAGCTAAAGCTGATAAATTTGCAAATGTTTATTAACTATTATCCATGAGAAAGCTATATAGAAAATGCATAGTATCAAAGGATAACTTGAATAATTTTAGTTTAACCTATATTTTATCTAGAACTTCAGATATAATAAGGCAAGTGATTAGTAGTAGTGATGATTATTATTATTCAATCTATCCTGAAAATAATGCAATTTGAAAGATATGATAAGAAATAGTTTAGTAATAAAATTAAAAAATAAATATTGTTATAAATAATAAAAATTTTTAGAAATTTCAATATATATAAGGCTATTATACTCAATTAAATACATATCTTGAATCTTGGCCTCTTTAAGTATATGATTAATTATACTAAAAAGTTTTTATATAAATAATGTAAAAGTGAAGTTTTTCAAATCTTCAAGCAATAATTAATCTCAATTTTATAATATTCTGGTTTGAAAATAATTAAGAATATGTCAAATATTATATATGTGACAGCTGATGAATTGTAAAATATAATAAAAATAGTTATTTTTGCATTAGATAATTTTTATTTGAGGATTATAGAAAGCCAGGAATTAGTAATAGACAGCTATGCCAAGTCTATTACAAATTCCTTTGAATGTATATTGCCACTTGTTAAGAATTATTTACTTATGATTCTTGCAATAAGCTTCAGATATAAAGCAAATAAATAGTTAGCTTTTTATAAAATTCAATTACTAATGATTATTTTTACAGACTTATATTATGGAGTGGGTCAGAGAATTTGTTGAAATATTTTCAAAATATAATTTAAGTGGTCTTTAGCTTCCAAAACTCCATACTTGATGCTATTATATAGTGTCAATAATTCAAGAGTATAGGTTAATAAATAATATAACTACAGAGACTTATAAATTCCTTTATAAGAATTTCGTAAAAGAACCTTATCATATGTCGAATAAAAAAGACTATATAAAACAAATATTAAAGACAGTAGTTATAATTATTCCAAATAATCATTATTAATTATTAACATATGCAATTATTGTTCTTAAATTAAGCAGCAGAAGTTAATTGAAAAAGAAGTTTCCAAGAGGCATCGCTGTACTAAAGGGTTCAGAAAAACTTTGTGATTACTAAATTTAGAAGGTCTGGACAATTTTTTTGAAAAAAGTAAAAATAATTTAGATCCATTACAAGTTAAAGGCTTTTAAAACCTCTTAACTAGTCTTGATGAATTTTTTGATGAGGAATCATTATGTCTATTGTCAAGAATAATCTTATAAAAATATTTTCTTTTGTGTTATTAGAAAGTATGGATATAATTCATATTACATCAAGTTTTCATGATACCTAATGTTTTTAAATGTTATTGTTAGTGGCAGTAATGAAGAAAAAGTAATATATTGATATAGATTAGTAAGTATAGTTTAACTTTAATTTTATTTGTATATTATTGTAATTATGTATTTACTAATAAAAATGGTTAATAATAATAATAAGCAAAATAACTCTCAAAATTAGAAGCATATTTAATATATATTTATTATTTTTATCTAGCTTCAAGAGTACTGAATCTATATTAATATAAATGTTATATATTAAGGTATTGTTAATACTTAAGTTCAACCAAGTAGATAGAGAACTATTTGAATTTGCTTTAGTTCACTGGTATGAAGAAGTTGGTAAATTATGATGATGTTCTAAATTAAAACTACTTAAACAATATAGTTGCATACCATTAGATAGCATAGATAGAACAGTTTATATAATCCCAAGATATAATAAAATGAATAAATACTTAGTAAACATTTTTATGTTTTAATATTATATTAAAAAGTATATCAATATTTAAAGTGTTCTAAATTTGAAAGTATATTTTGTAATATATATTTATCAATTAATAATGATGTGACAAAAATTATGACGATTGAAATAGATTCGATGACAAATGATAACTGTATTTTATCGATAATTACTTTATTATTGATTTGCATCAATATTTAATATATATCAAGAATAAACCTGTTTATCGATATATATTATTAATTTTCAAATGATATATATCGATTAATTTTTGTAAAAAAAATTTTCTGATACAAGTAGATCTCTATCTAGCTTTACCAATGCAACTCTACCAGAACCAGATCTCTTGCAACCACAAGTTACACAACTACAACAACAAGTCGAAACTCCGAACCAACTTATTTTACAACTCCAACAGAAAATAGAAAAGTTAGAGAGATTTACTCAGACCCTCTTACAAGTATTTCAACAGGATGCTCAGACCACTCAACAATAATATACTTCCTTTGCTCAGAAATGGAAAAAGTCAAATTTTTAGATCATCTCAGACAGGATGAAAAACTACCTGTTGAACTAGACAATATGTATTAGTTTTTACAATAGACACTATAATCCCTTATAAAGAATATAGTATTAGTTCAGAACTATTTAAATTGAACATTAGACCCCTAGATGCTAAACAAAACAAACAATTTAGCCAGCTGCTGATAAAGTTTTCAGATCTTTTTGTACAAGATATAACAGAATTAGAATGTACTGATCTTGTAACTTATCGAATCTATATAAAAGAAAACCCTCTATTTGATCTAGACCTTATTCTTATTTCTTTACAGAACAGACATTTATTAGAGAAGAAATTCATTGAATGCTCGATAGTAAACTTATATAACCCTTTTCTAACCCTTGGACTCATCAGTTGTATTAGTTTAAAAGAAAAATAGCAAATTATAATTTTGTATTGACTATCATAAACTTAATAGTATTACTAAGAAAGATGTCTATTTCTTACCTCATATTGATAAAATGCTTAATATCTTAAAAGGATCCAAGTAGTTTTCTATACTTGTCCTTGCAAGTAGATATTGGCAAGTTACTATACACTCTACAGATAGGGAAAAGACTGCTTTTGTAACTCAATATGGTATATATGAGTTTAATGTAATGTTTTTTGAACTATGCAATGCACCTGTAACCTTTTAATGATTAATGAATAGAGTATATTAAGATGTTGTATAGAAATTTGTAGTAGTCTATCTTGATGATACCATAGTATACTCTAAGACCTTCAATAAATATTTAGAATATTTATAACAAACTTTTATTAGAATCAGAAAAGCCAGTTTATGATTAAATTTAAAAAAGTGTAATTTTTGGATGCAAAGTCTATCATTCTTAGGACATGTAGTTACCTCTATTGGAATAGCACCTGATCCTCAAAAGATAGAAGCTGTTCAGAAGATTTAACCACTTAACAATGTAACTCAACTATATTCATTCTTAGGACTAATAGGTTACTACTAACAGTTTATTTATAATTTCTCCAAAGTAACATAGCCTTTAAATCAGTTACTATATAAAGAATTTTCTTATATATAGGATGAACCACAATAGAAAGATTTTGAAGAATTGAAACAGAAACTGACCATAGCCCCTATATTAAAGTATCCTAACTTTGATCAACTATTTATTTTAGCTATCAATGCCTCTTATCATGAATTCAAAGCTACTCTTAGTTTACCAGATAGAAACAGAAAGAAACATCTTATAGCCTATGCCAGTAAAAGTTTAGCAAAAGAAAAAGTTAATTATGATGCCACTGAACTTGAATGTATTGCAATTGTATAGGCTATTAAACATTTTCATAAATATCTTGAAACTGCCAAATTCATCCTAATCACTGACCACTCTGCTCTTAAGTAATTACAATCTGCTGAACCTAAAGAATGCTTAGAAAAATGGATTCTAAAACTTCAGTCCTATAATTTTAAAATTATTCATAAACCAGAAAAAGTATACTCTAATGTAGATGCCTTATCTCAACTACAGACACAGACCTTATACCAAAATTCTTCCTTATGAATTTGAATCTCTATTATAATTTATATAATTATATAGAATCAAACAAGTTATCTGACTCTTTATCACAAGAACAGACTAAACAAATACAACATTGTGCTAGACATTTTATTACTAAGAAAGGACTATTATATAAGAAAAACAAAAAGAACTCTCAGTACTCTCTCCATGTTATCAAATGGAATAAAGTAGAATCTGTTCTGTATATGATGTATAAACATCCTATCACAGAACATTTAGAAACAGATGCTATGTACTATAAAATAGTTGAATAATATTTTTAGAACCAAATGTATCTAGATGTACAAGAATATGTTAAAACATGTGAAAAGTGTCAAAAGAGACTAAAAGGCAAATAACTGAACCTCTTTATCTTATTCAAATAGAACAAGCTTTTGAATGAATTAGAATTGACTTAGTAGGACTTTTACTAATTACTAAGCAATATAATCGATATTTTATTGTTGCTACAGACTAGGAGCCTGCAAATTGCTTATTTTTGAGGCCCAGCTCAGCCCATAGTTAAAGTTAAAAATTTTTTTTTAGGCCCAGCCTGGCCTACATTTAGGGTTATCATTTTTTTGCCAACCTAGCTCGGTCTGCATATGTTAAATTTTTTCTTCAGCCTAGCCCAGCCTGGCCCAGCCTGCAAAAATTTCTTATATAATTTTACAAAATTTTAGACCTATACTGGCTCGCAATTATAAAGTTTTGCAAATTTTTTGACCCAGCCTGGCCTGCAATTATAAAATTTTGCTTTAGGCCTGGCCTGGTATACAAAAATTTGTGGGCTGGGCTGGGCCAGGCCAGGCTGCAGGACCCAATGCAGGCCTCTATTATAAACTATTTAACAAGATGGCCAGAAGCCTATGCTGTACCTGATGCCAGAGCAAATACCTTAGCTCAGTTTATATTCGAAAAAATTATTTGTCAACATAGAACATCAAAAATTATTCTCTCTAATCAAGAAAGAAATTTTATTAGTGAAACTGTTCACATTCTATGTGAAAAGTTTCTTATTAAACATAAGTTCTCTTCACCATATCACCTACGACAAATAGAATAGTTGAACATCTTAATCAAACCTTATATGAATTACTTGCTAAAGTAAAAGAAATGATAACTAGAACTTATATATACCTGCTGTATTGCTTGCTTATCAAACAAAGAAGCATGCTACAACTGGATATACTTCCTTTCAGCTTGTATATAGACAACAAGCTATTCTTCCAATTAAAGCTTTACTACCTATCAAACCTTATGAAAAAACAGAATATAATTTACAAAATAACATACTGCACTAAGCATTTGAGCTTATTGACAAGCTATCTGAATTGCAGAACAATGCAAAAAAAAAGATCAATGAATTATAACAGAAACAGAAAAAATACTTTAATACCAAAATCTATCATAAAACATTTGAAATTGATAACAAAGTATAGATAATTAGAAAAGATATAGAACATTTTTGATCAGCTAAATTTGAAGATAAAAGAACTAGACTCTTTATTATTTAAGAAAACTTGAACAATAGTGCCTATAAACTTTGTAATGACAAAGAAAAAACATTGCAAAAGTATTATAACAGTGATCATCTTGCTAAATATTATGAAAAACAAATATGAAAATCCTACATTCTTATCAAATAATTGGAATTTCTGGAAGAAATTTCCAAAACTGAAGGAAAAGACAATAATATTACACAAATTTTTAATGTTACAATTTATTTGAAGATTGTGATACTTAAAAATTAATATAAACACTCTTGAATTGTACAAATTTTTCTAAAAATAGAATTCTTAAAATTACAACCAGAAACAGTAATCACTTTAAACAACTTTTTTCAAATCTGGGAACAGGACTCCATATCTCAAAATTACTTAGATCTTTCATCTCAAAATATTATTTTTTGAAGTAATAAAGAACCAAAAAAAGTTATTGACTTAAACCCTATAATAGAAATCTTTGTAGAATTCAATATTGATGAATTTTTATAATTAGAAGAAATACAACTTTTTTTAATCGAACTCCACTTAATGAAGTATCTACAAAATTAGAAAGTAATAATACTAACTATCTAACTCAAATAATAAATAATTTGAAACAGACATCAGTACCAATGACTTAAAGTATAACCAATCCTTTTTCTGGAAAAACATGAAAAGAACAAGTTAATCAAATTCTGAAATTCTTATCTACTTATAGATATACTTGAAATAATCTTAACAAGAAAATTAAAGCTTACTATTACTTAGGACAAATAATTTTAAAGTCCAATAACCCTTCAAAGATTAAAGACCTTATCTAGAATGCTCAAGTAACAAGAAGAGCAAAAGATACTTGGAAAGGTGCTCTCAGAATATACAAAGTCTTTAAGTTGTAATCAAAAGAAATAATCTTACAATTAAAGTATATGACCACAATACTATTATCAAGTTGCTAGATGATAAGTACATCCAACTTCTTGAATCAACTAGAATATAGAATTTATAGAGTAAATTTTTAAAAAGAACAGAAATGCTATAGAATGAATTATTATTATTTTATTATTATTAGTTATTATTATTATTATTTTATTTTATTTTTTTTATTATTATTTAAGGCCGATGTTATCAGTAGCTACTGCTTTCATTTGTGTTTTTGGTCAATATATTACATGTGACTTGTACAAGGTAAGTGTGCAACTAGCCATATATATAACCTTTGGTTACCTATTTAAGTAGTCTATCCAAGGGTTTTATACTAGTTGTCATGCCTATAACCTACTAGAAAGGTACCTATTTAAACATTCTGATCTTTATACTATACTCAGATGAGTAATACCTGGTTCTCATACAACTAAGTGCTGTCTAACTCAACATTTAGTTATCCTCTTTTGAATATCTGTTAAGTCATTAAATATTCCAAAATATGTCATCTAATTGTAAGGTTCTGGAATACCTTCTTGTTAACTACTTATTCACTTTA
Organism: Cetraspora pellucida; assembly: GCA_910591915.1. NCBI lineage: Eukaryota > Fungi > Glomeromycota > Glomeromycetes > Diversisporales > Gigasporaceae > Cetraspora > Cetraspora pellucida. The sequence goes on from CAJVQA010008991.1 coordinate 9,527, forward strand.
TAAAACATTAACAAGGCTAGCTCTTGTAGAGTTCATCCAAACCCTAGTACCTACTTCATAGTATATCTCTTGTACTTATAGTATACTCCTACTTTAACCTCTAACTTTCAGTCCAGATAGCCTAAAAGGACTATCACTTTTTATTAATATATTGAGCTGGCCCAATATCTTTTTTCTTCAGTTCAGTTCTGATGGCCTGGTTGGTAGTATCTCTTATCTGAGCTTCTTGCCCATCTGGCTCCTTCACATTGGTATCTGTTTTCTAGATCTAGCCTTTATAGTGGTACTGTCAAAGATCTGTATTACCTTTCTACTTAGGTCTTTTTAAATAGACTTCAGTTTTTCAGTTCTACAGATTTATATGTCACAAGAACTTATGTTAGATTTGTACTGCCTAGTACCAGTTTGCATTCCTCTGTGTAACCAAGGTTATACAGATACCCCATGACCTACCAGTCATGCTAGTGTGACTATAGTTACAGGTATTCTATTTCAACTGATCAACAGAATGCTGTCATTATAATACTGTCTATGTATTACATAGGTAATTATTCAAATTTTTACTATCAGTAGGTTTTGAACTTACAACCTACCACTTGGAAGGTTGACAACTTATCTACTTTATTAAGTCATCATATTTCTTTATTATTATTTTATTATTATTATTATTTAATATTAGTTATTTCATTATTGTATTATTATTATTATTAGTAGTAGTTGCTAAAACTTTCTAGTTAATTAGTAATTACTTAATTATTTAGTCATTTAGTTGCCTAGTTACTTAGTTACTTAGTTGCCTAGTTACTTAGTCACTTAGTTACCTAGTCACTTAGTCACTTAGTAATTAGTTACTTAGTAATCATTAGTCATTAGTTACTAGAACCTTCTGGTCACTTAGTAATTACTTAGTTATTTAGTTACTTAGTTACTTAGTTGCTTAATACTTAGTTACTAAATTATTTAATCACTTAGTCACTTGACCACTTAGCTGTTTAGCTTACAGATATATAAACTCTGCTAAATTTTCCAAGTATGATTAAGCAACAGACATGCCTCTTTCTTTTAATATTGTAAATACATCTTGAGATTTTTTAGGAACAAAAACCTAAGGACAGCCCTTCTTGTTATTATTTTAATAAATATCTTTTTACTATAAACTGTATTGATACTCTTTCTCTAGGGTAATTTCTACTGACAAGGTTTATCTCCTTTTAATAAAATAAAGTAAAGTTATTAGTATTGCATTACCTTTTCTGAACTGCCTCAGAAAAAGGTATAGCTTCTTAACAACATCTAACAGAAACTTTACTTTTCTCTTGAACACTGCATATACCCATAAAGGATTCCCTGTATCATGTCATTATTATAGTATAAAATTAAGAAGACTTTCACCTATAACAATAGCATAAATATAAAGAATTATATGCTTAAAAGTTAATTAAAAAAGTTGAATATAATAAAGAAAATAAGTAAGTTAAATTAAATAAATTAAATTAAATTAAAATTTTAAATATTATTAATTATTATCTATTATTAGAAAATTAAATATTTCAAAAGCAAACAATTTTATTAAAAATGTATAAAGTAGTATTATGTAATAAATAATTTAAAATTGTTAAAAAAAATAGATATTTTATTTGATTTTGATCTATCAATTATTAAAATAACAATGAAAAAACAATTGAATTTAGAAGAAATTAATACAACAAATTTACAATAAGTTTTAAGTTTGGAAGCTGTTAAAAATATAAAAAAGCTTATTACTTATGTTAATAATAATAAAATTGTTTCAACAAAAGAATTTTTAAATGATAAACAAATAATTTATCTTGCAAATCAATTTGCAAAATTGGATAATAGTTTAAGTAATAAAAAACTAGTTTTAATTAGCTATAAAAAAGAATTAAATACTTTAACTACTTTCATTTATTATTTTGAATAACAAATAGATGCAAAATTTCAAATTGAAGTTTGTATACTTTAAAAAAATATTATAATATTGTTAGAAAAAATATTTAAAAAATATGAAACAAAAAACTATAGAAATTTTTTTATAAATTTATAATCTTACATTAATAAATATATTTTTTAGCAATATTAAGCTGTATAAAATTAGTTTTTAATATAAATTTATAAAATTTAAATTTTTTTATTGTCACACCCTTACTATAATCATATATTTTTAGAGGCCCAAAGATGTGACTATAGTGAGGGCTGACTGTACTTCTTTTTTGGTTATCCTTTCATAGTTTTATTTTTTTAAAAAAGTACTTTATTTCTAATAATGTAAAATTAAATTGATTTAAACAGCTAATCATACAAAAGTCTTCCTATGATCGTTACCATACCCTTTTAATGCATGCAAATGGCTTCGTGACATATTCTAATAATTATATTTGTCTTTTTCATTAAACAAATTAAAAACTATTACATAACTCTGTAATCATATTTAAATAAACTAACACAATCTTATATGAACTACGTGATTTTGTGTATATTTCATAATTTAAATTTATATAGTTTACCATTAAATTAATATATGTAAGTTAATAAGAAGCAAATATATTATTTTAAATTCTTATTCGGCAGCTACTATGATCGTACCAACACATATCACCAAATAACCAAATAAAATAAATAATTTGCTGCTAAAATATAAAGTAATTAATATAATATAAATAATTTATTTTAAATTACCCATTAACAAATGTTTCGCTATATTCACCAGTTACATAAAATAGAATAACAACGAAAGTGAATAATTTTTAGGAAAGACTACGTACATAAACTATACCAATATTAATCAATCTAAGTCGCATATAAAGTCTGCCTAGATAACATAGTTAGTATTCGACTCACTGCACATATAATCTAAATTATAATTGCAAGTAAAACTGGTAAAAGTTAAAAATGCTAATAAAATTAATATAAATTGATAAAATTA
>CAJVQA010008992.1:0-12469 GCA_910591915.1 Cetraspora pellucida
ACAATACCGACAAGTGATTAATAAAAGTCAAAAGACCAAAGAGGTCACCTTAATACCAAAAAAAAAAAAAAAAAATTTACCATTAAGATCATATGAAAAATGATCTACATTAGACTTTACCCTTAAAGGATAGTACTGCAAGTTTATTGGTTAAATCACGTGATCACATTTAATATCAACAAGTAATAAAATTTTGTAGTACATTTAAGCAGTGTTGTACATAAGACAGTTGAAACATATTTTTATATAATTTTATAAATTAGTAGTTGAGATATTGATGGGACATCCTGGGACAGGTTGGTATCAACAAGTAAGTGCAGGTGTATCAATTTCGTAAGTTTTGCGCTAAAGAGTCGATCACGATTTTCAGTACAAATAGCATGTGATATTGATATCGGATGTTTACATTTGGTAAAATGCTCCAACAGCCTGACCTTCGTGCTTATTTGAGATCTTTGCAAGAATTAGAAACTCAAAATAAACTTGACTGGTACTGGTCTGATTTTACAATTTTAAAAAGTACAGACCAGGCAACTTTTAATGACTGTGTCAGGTTTTGGAAAAAGGTTTTAATTGAAACAAGTAATCACGGTTTGCTTGGTGAAAATGTAATATGTTTAGAAACAAGTGAACATTTGGAAGAAAATTTTCAAAATAAAGGGTATAGCCCGTTAAGCTTGCCTTGTGTCATTGTAAGTCATTGTAAGTTTTATTAACTAAATATTCGCTTGCTTAAGCAATATATTTATTATATTTATCCTTATAGCAAGAAATGTACATGACCAATGAACTAATACCTGTTGATGAGTTTATTTCTACACAAAATCGATCCTGGACTGGTTGGATAATTTCGAAATATATATTACACCCAATTTATTGGGGAATTCAAAAATTGATTAGTTCTAGAAATTATTATTCATCAAAATGGGTTAAGATGGATACATTAAAAGAAGCAGCTTGTCGAGTCATCCAACATCAAGAGAAACATGGAATTAATGGGGTTACCGACAATCTCTTTACTTTATCATCATTCAAAGCTGAATTTGCAGCCATAGCAATGCCAAAGGTTACATTATCAGATTTCGATCTAAAGATTTTGATTACATATTTGGAGTCTGAACGTAAAATTTTGATAACAGATTCCTTGCATAAGGAGGTTAATAGAAAAGAAAATGACATGGTAAATAATGTTTCATTAACATTTTTAAGTTTTAGTTGGACACTTTTACTAATAAAATGTGATATCTTATAGATCATAAAATTCAGAGCGAGAAATGTCAATGTTTATACCAAATTTGAAATTACTTCGATTGATCGTGGGATCATTTATATCAAGGAAACATGTAATAAATTGCATCAGCAAATTCATGACATAGAAGAGCGGATAAAAGAGTATATATTTCAAAACTTTTGTTGCTCGCAATAATTTCTTGGCGTATTTATCAGAACTTTGCACTTTTTTTTTTTTTTAGAATATCAACCAAAATTCGCAATCATATTATTCAAAAACAAAGTGTTATGGCGAAACATCGTTTGCGACAAAAAATGCACCTCGAAAAAGTTTTATCAAAGAGGGTTGGATCTTTAGAAACTGTTGAGGGGATTCTTCTAAAGATTCAAGGAGCAGCAACAGATGCGGAAGTAATAATAAATTTCATTTCTCATTTTTTATTAATTAAATTTCGAGTTATCAGGCCAACTCTTATGTAATAAATAATTGAATGTATTGTAAATAGATAATCGATATATATAACGTTGGTGCAAATACTCTACATGATGTTATGGCTTCAAACGGACTCACGGCCGATTCAGTAGATGCCACAATAGATAGGCTACAAGAAATTTTGGCAGATCAGCAAGAAATAGATGAGGCCATGAAGCTAGGAAATGAATCCTTACTTGATACAACTATTGTCCAAGACGATGAATTAGAAAAGGAATTGGAAGATTTGTTGGCAAATGAAACCGCTATTAAGGAATCACCAAAAATTATTCCTACAAAACCTTTAATAGAGATACATAACAATGAAGATCATGAAGATCAGGAATTAATTGCAATTATTTGAATTCAATTATTTAATTGGTAGCACAGACACATTTTGCAAGAATTTGTTAAAAATTGTATGTTTTTATAATAAAGAATAATATATATAAAATGTTATGTTTTTTATATAAAAATGGAATAATAATGTTTTATTTTTTTAATAGTTTTATAATTGTAATATATATTTATATATATATATTTTTTAATCTTAAACAGTTATGCTAATACTTTGTTAAGATTTTTGAAACTATATACATATATAATTATATAGAATTTTCCAATACATAAGTTTAGCATTACTTGGCCATCTTAATGGTATTTAAGTGCAACTTGTATTATTTTAGTTAGAAATAAACTGCTTGTTTAATTACTTAAAGTCATATCAGAATGGGGTTTTTTTTTCTGTAACAAGCATATTAATTGTTTTTAATGTTTCATTTTTCATTTATTTTATTTTTTCTATTTTCTTTTCTTTTTTGTCTTCTTTTGATATTTTATTTTCTATCTTCTTTCTTTTTAGTTTTTTTTTTCTCTATTATTTTTTTTTCATTTTATTTGTTATATTGGAGTTTTTTTTTATTCTTGTACTCTTTTACATTGAACTTTTCATACTTGGTCATAAAAGGTGTTCCACACTGTTCTAGTTACTATATCTATATATTTCTGTGTTGCATTTTTGTTTAAAAGTTGTTTATATTCTTTTTTAATCTTCAGTATTGTGAGTTCTTTTATTAGTGTTTTTCTGTTCTTAATTTCTTTTTTCTCTGTTTTTTCAAAGAGCAACTTATATAGCACTTATAGTAGGATTTTTTTTTTTTTTCTTTGAATCCATTTCATGCTGTTGCTGCTAAAACTTTTTAAATCTGTTTCTATAGATTTCTTTGTTTGTTGCAGCTTGCTATATATGTTTGGGTTTCTATCTTACCTTCTTGACAAACTTGGCAGTCTGCTGTTATGTATACTTCTGGTTTTCTTCTGTTTAGTTCTTCTAATGTCAGTAGACTGTTCATTATGCACTTGATTGCTATAGCTTTTCTTGTACTAAGTTTTCTTAATGTACAATATATTCCACTCATCCTATTCATTTCTTTTCAGAAGCTTGATCAGTTGTATAGTGCCTATTCAGTTTCTGGCTCTAGTAATCTGATTGAGTTTGTTTCTTACCAACTAGTTTTGATTTTGATATTTATAATTATTTTACAAAGGAGTTTTATTAATATATCAATTTTTTTGTTTTTCTATTCTATATTGTACTCTATTCTGTTGCATTTGATTTTCTTTATATAAATTATTTTTTTACTATTTACTTTTTTTTTTATAAGTAAATCTACTCTATTATTTTACTTATCTTACTATGATTTTTAACTTTAACTATTTCTATTTTAATATTTTTACTTTTAATTAAATTTGTAATGTTCATTGCATTTTTCTTTTTAAGAATTCTTTCATCTTCTATACTTTGAATTGTTCTGTTAATATTCTTAATACTATAATGCTATCTGTATATATTTCTATATTTTTCTTTTCTAGTATTATTAGAATTGTTGATTATATTGCTGCCAATTCTGCTATTGTTATTAAAGGTCATTCTTCAAGTTCTAATATTACTTCCTCTTCTGATCAGTCTTTTCCATCTTCTAGTTGCATCTAACTGATATTTATCTTTCTTATACTATTCTCTACTTTCTTCTTATACAATGCTTTATCTGTATAGAAGGTATATTTGTCTTTGTTTCTTCTTTTATTTCTTACTAAGATTTCTATTAAGTGATTTACAATTTTATTGTTTAGACTTTGTTTTCTAATTAACTCTATCTCTAATTCTTCTATTAGTTTTAGTTCTATTAGGTTTTTTTCATCTTTTCTTCAATCTTTTATTGTTTTGTTGTCTGTATCTGTTCAAGTGTTGTATTAATCTTGTTATTATCCTTCTTAATTATTGTTTCTGAAATTACTTTTATATTATAATTATGTTTTATTTATTTTTCACAGTTGTCTGATATCTGTTCTGGCTTGTTTTTATAACCTCTATATTTACTTATTTCTGTAGTCATTTTTCCTTCTTCTTTTTTCATTAACCAATACTCTGTTAGTATCTTTTTTTCTTTCTTCTTAACTATTTTGCTAAGTTATTGGTTGTGCTTTGACCCATATATAATCTATTTTCTTTTTCTTTAATTTTTGACAACTTTGTCTATTTAATCTTTAATGCTTAAATTTTGTATCTATTTGTTTTGTAGTTGTTGTAGATTTCTCTGTTTGTTTATATTATTAGCAATCTTTTCTATTTCATTGAACTACTTGGCCTTTTTTTTATATAACAGTCCTAAGTGACACTTGAGTTGTCTTTATATAATTAGATTTTTATCTTTTGGATCTATAAGCTGATTTAAATATAATAATCCTTATATACTTTCTATAAAATATCTTCTGTTTTAATAGGTATACTTATCTTTTTTGCTTTAGCTATTATATGACAAACTAAATTGTTTTTTCAATATTTTTTTTCTTTTAGTTTTTCTTCATAATTCCAAATATCATCTGTTAACCTTGTATTCTAGCATTCTTGTGCTATTCTAAGTCTAGTCAGCTTACCTAAGCTGTTCTTTTTATTAAGTCACAAAAAGAGATTATTTATTTGCTTTGTTATTATTTCTTGATCTAGTAATTTGCAATTGTCTAGATCTTTGTACTCTACTATGCAATTGTTTGTTGTTTTTATCTTATTGTATTTGTGTTTTGCTAGATATATTAGTAGTTGGTATATCATATTGATCATTTTTTCTAACATTTTTGGTAGTTATAGAAAATAGCCTAATTTTGAAATTATTACTGTATTATTTATATATATATTCTGGTTCATTGTTATTTTCTTGTATCTTAAGTTTTTGACTGTTTGACTAACTATTTCTTTTGCTTTTTGCAAATTAATGACTCTTTTATTATACTGTTTAGCCAGATTCCTAATGATCTTACAATTTTGTTGTTTTGTTTTTTTTTTTTTTTAAATATTAAGGTGAGTACTTGTGACCCAAGATTTTATTGATAGTACATTCAGCTAATGGTTGCATTACAACTACAGGAGGCAACCATGGAAAGAGTGTACAACTAGCCACTCGTACAACTTTAGTCATTGTCTAATTTAAGTAGTCCGCCCGAAGGTTCTATACTAGCTGCTATACCTGAAACCTACTTTTAAGTTTCTTATTTAACCATTCTGTTCCTATATCCACCTACCTACCTACACCTACCAAGATGCTCTGGTCAATACTCATTCAAATATGCCATAGTCACTAAGTCTTTAAAGTGGTTTACTTACATGGAGAACCTTTGACCTTATACTAAACCTTTCAGAATCTTCTGTATTCCATTCTTATAGCTAACCTGGTATCGCTATGGCCAAGACTAATACTAGTGGTCAGAGTATACTATTTAACCACTATGCTCTTGTAGAGTTCACCCCAACTCCGGTACTGACTTCATAACATATCCCTACTACTTTGGTATTTAATTCAAGTTCTACCAAGCTCCCAAACCAGATAGTCTGAAAAGGCAGGTTGTAACCATACATCTTTGGTTTACATGTTTGCCGACATGTAATCTTTTCTTTCAGAACCTGGAAATTTTGGCAGCCTAGTTGGTTCCATTCGGCCCCTCCTCAAAGGCTGGCTCTTTGTCTGATTTCACAAGTTCTAGTTCCATTTCATAGGTCTAGTCTTTACAGTAGCACTGTTGAAAGTTCAGGTTACCTCTCTACTCAGGTCTTCCAAGTGGGCTTCCATCCTCCTACCTGGTTCCTATGATTTACATGGCCTAAGAACTTATCTTGGGTTCATACTGCTCAGTACTGGTTTGTGTTCCTTCATACAACATTGCATAAATGTCTAGACCTTCCAGTCAGGCTGGTATGATATAGGTTACAGGTATCCTATTCCAACCAATCATAGAAGATAGTTAGCCATAATACAGAAAGAATTGCAAATTTTCGTTGTTACTGGGATTTGAACTCTAGACCTGCCACTTGAGGGTTGACAACCTATCCACTTCATTAGGTTGCCATACCCCCAATTTTGTTCTTTTGTTCTTCTATTATTTTATTTCAATTGAATATAATTTTCTTATTTTCTGTTTTGCATTTAGTGTTCATTACTATTAGCTTTGATTTGGACTTATTTATTTTAATATTGTTAACTATAAAGAATTCTTCTGCAATTTTAAAAATTTTTAATAACTGATCCTTGTTGCTAATAATTCATGTTATATCATCTGCATATACAATTGCTACCTGTCTATATTTGTTATATTATTGTTGCATATTTCTTCTGTTATTTCCTGTTTAACTGTATAGTCTAGTGTTTTGTTTTCTTGAATTCTTTCTAATAGTGGATTATAAAAAAGACACCAAATTAGAGATAAGATTACTTCTTTTTGGTCTATTTCATCTCCTATTATTATTTCTTTTGTTAAGTCATAAGCTGTAATAACTTTAAGTTATCATTTACAAAAAAGATTAAATATGTATTCTCTTGTTTTTTGTAATATTTTGACTCTTTTAAAAACCCATTCTAGGCTTTTGAGTAGAACTAAATCGAAAGCTTTTTTCATATATTGTAAGAGTATCTATACTTCTTTATTTTTTTTTTATATTTCTTTTATTATTATATTTAATATATATATTGGTTGTTCTGTTAAATTGCTTAGCAGACCTGTATAATTTGGTTTTTTAAGTATTTCTTTTTCTATAAATATCTTAGGCAACTATTTTGTTATTACTTTTGTGACTATTTTTTTAAAAGTTTTAATTAGTGCTATTGTCTAATGTTATTTAAACTATATTTCCAGTTTTCATTTTTTGGAATTGAATATATTTGTGCTATCTTTTACTTCTTTAAGATTTCTTCTTTTTCTAAAATAAGGTTTGTGAAAGCTTTAAAGATTTTTTGTATTTGTTTTTCTGCATGCTTGATTAGTATGTAGCTTATGTCTAATATTCTTAAAGCTGTGTTAGTTTTAAGCTCTTTTAATATGTTTTTTTATTCTTTCTCCTTTATCTTTTCTTTTAGCATCTTATATCAGAACTTCTCAAATCATTTTTTTGGTTTGTATATCTCTTTTTATTTTTTGAACATTTCATTTAATTTTGTTTTCCTTTTTCTAAATTAGTTTGAAAATGCTTTGTTAAACTATCAAAAAAATATCTTTAGTTCTGTTATTAGTTCTACTTCTTCCTTATCTTGTATTATAAATCTGTCAAGAACTATCTTTTTGAATAGTCTGTTTAGTAGACTAGCAATTATTTATTCTTGATTTGTCTTGATTATCTCACATCTCTTGTTTAAGTAAAAGTTGCATATACTATAGCAGTCTGCCAAATTATACTTGATTTAAAGCAAGTTAGTTTGATAATTATGATTATATAACTTGTATAAGATAAGTCTACAACTAGCTATATATACAACTTTTGATTATCTATTTTAAGTAATCTGTCTGCACAGCAGGTTCTACACTAGCTGCCATATCTGTAATTTACTAGAAAATTATCTATTTAAACATTCTAATCCTATACTTATACTGACAAATAGCATACAAGTTTCTGTATACTGAAATGCTATCTAATCTAACCTTGACCTTTCTGTTTGTACATTTGTCAAGTCATTATATATTTCAGAATATATCACCTAACTATAGGGCTTTAGAAAGCCCTTCTGCTAATTAACTACCTTTATTTAGTCTCTTGTTAACAGAACTTGCCTTTACAGAGTTCATCCAGATCCTAGCATCGACTTCACAGCATATCTCTAGTATTTATAGTATATCTCTGCTTCTGATCTTAGATTTCCAATTCAGATAGTCTAAAAGGACTATAACCTGTTCCTGGTACTCTAGAGTCTGCTCTTCAAGGTTCTTTTTCTTTGATTCAAGACTTCTAATGGTCTAGTTGGTGGTATTTCTTACTTGAAGTTCTTGTCTGCCTGATTCCTTTCACATTGGTATCTATTTTCTAAGTCTAGTCTTTACAATAGTATTGTTAAAGATTTGTGCTATTTCTTTACTTAGATCTTTTCAAATAGGCTCTGGCTTTCTAGTTCACAGATTTATATAGCTATAAGGACTTATCAAGTACATCTATATGACCTTTGCCAAATTTGAATATGTGTAATGATCTGTTCATAATTAGGCATTTTGACTATATAATTTCTGTATATTTTCTGAACTAATTAGTGACCAATTTCAAAAATGCAAGTTTATAATATTCGATATAATCAAACTTTTACTAGTTTAAAAGATATAAATACCTTAAATTAAAGAAGCCCAAATCTTTTCTAAACTGAACTTCTGTGTTTCAGAACTAATAATACAGAAATGCTAAAATTGACTACTACATATTACTTTATAGTGTTTGAAATAGATATCTTTTTCTTTATTAAATAATATTCACAACTTTATTATATTACATATGTACAAAATATTTGGGTTTTTTATATAAAAATAAAAGCATAAGCACTATGTAAAAAAATGTGTTTTTATTTTACTAAATAAAATATGCTGCTTTATAAAATCAAGTAAATCATGAGTTAAATAAGCCTTAGTTTATTTAACTATTCAACAAATAAAGTAAATTACAAAAATATTCAATAATCAAACTAATTATTTTACTATAATTCGAATGAATCTAGATATTTTTATTCTATTAAAATTCATTTGGAACTGCATAAAATTGAATGTTAAATTTGTATCATATTGCTAAATCTTTAAATGCATTAAAGTAGAGGTTGTTTTTTTAAAAAAATATGCTTAATAATCCTTAAGCACTTAAATATAAGCTAAATAATATGTTTACCTTTTTATTTACTTAATTAGTACAAAGTAATGCAAATTTCTAAAACATTGAGTTATGAATTTGACTATGAGTAGCAAAACTTTAGGTTACAAGTTAATAAAAAAAATGAGTAATATTGTGAGCATATAAATAACTGCAGATTAATTATATGCTAAATATAAATTTTATAATTTGATAATAATAATAATATGATTTTATTTAACAAATTGTTTTGCTAAACCAAAAAAAACTATATATATTAAATCAATTTCTCTATTAAGTAAAGGTTGAAAGGTATTCTAGCCAAAAAAGGAAATATTAGTAAAAAAAAAAACAAACATATAAAAAAGCAATGCCAAAATATAATATAACAAACCTCTATTAAAAAAATTATTATAAAGAATATCATGCATTTATATGTAAAATAAATTTCAATAAAAGAAGATTGTTACAGAGAATATCATGCATTATATGTATTATAATCAAAACCTATTGAGAGAATTATTGTGCATTGATATGTAATATAACAAAACTCTATTAAAATAAAATTGTTATAAAGCATATTGCATATTAATATGTAACATTAAAAGTGAATTATCATAAAAAAATATTATGCTTTTGCATATAATATAACAAACCTTATTGAAAGCAAATTACTATAAAATTATTGTGCTTTTGCATATAACTTGTTAAAAAAGAATTGCATAATAAAAATCATGCATTTTATCTGATTTAAAGAAAAAAAGAAATGATGCCATGTTAAATTATATCAAATTAGAATTAACAAAAAAAATAATTAAAAAACATGCTATAAGTTTCAAATTAAAGTTTGTATTTTAAAAGTATAAACCAATAAAAATATATATATAAAGATATTTTACCTTATCAACCTTATTGCTTGTATAAGAATTTTGTATTAAAACTTTTAAATAAATTGTATTACCTTTTAGAAACTATTATTTACATTATTTTTATAAACCTGAAAAATAAAAAATCACTAGAAAAATGTTTAATCATTCAACTAAAAATTTGACCAGAGCAGATAAATCCAAGTTACAAAAAGAAGTAAATACAAATAACCAAAATGCATTTGATAACTTAGTTTTAGCTAATTTAATAAACAATATTGTTGAGCATGCTAGTAAACAGTCTCATATATCTTTATTTATCAATACTTCTGAATCTGAATTGCAGGCCAATTCTGATCCTAGATTGCAAGAACTTGGATATGAATCTGATGTTTAAGAATTGAAATCTCAATTGCAAAAAACTGATATAGAATCATTAGAGAAACTCAAACCAGAGCTATAATTATTAAAAGAATCTAAATTGTTAGAAGAATCTGAATTACTAGAACCTGAATTGCTAGAAAAACCTAAATTGAAAGAAGCAGTTATAAATGAATATATTAAGGTTTATACTCATCTCAAATTGAAAACATACAAAAACTGGATTAAAAATATTCTTTCAAGTATTGTAGGCACTAATTATAATTATAAAGATAACTGAATAACTTCTGAGTATTAGCTAAATAAAAAATATATTTGTTACTACTATGAAAACAAAAGCCAACAGCTGGCACAATAAAGTAAGCTGTTAAGCCTTTATCTGATCATAGCCATCCTCATCTAGTTCAAAAGCAATAAAAAAAAACAGGTTGCAAATCTTATATACATGTTCTCAAATATTATGATAAAAAAGATAATAATATTCATATTATCTACTACATGCTACATAGTGGGCATAATTCTGGCACTCTTAAAGATCTATAAATTTTTAAAATATCTGAACAAGCAAGAAAATGGATTCATGAAAGAGCAAATGACAGAATGAAACTCTTCCAAATTGTGTCATTGTTTTACCAATGCATTAATCAGATTCATAGCAAAGAAAGCTTAAAATCTTTACCTTTAATACAAAAGTGAGACTTATATATCTCCTATATTGATATGTACAATATTGTTAGTAAAGAAATAAAAGGTGTAATTTTTTTAGAAAATAAAAAAGAAGATTATGATGAAAACTTATCTATCAAAGAATGGATTATCTTATCAAAAAATAATAATTCTTATACATGTGATAATCCAACCTGAGGCTCATCTTTAGGATTTATATATGTCTTCCAAACTGAGTTTCAGAAACAAATGTTAAAATTAAAAAGTTTGCAAACAGTTTGTATTGATAGCACTTATAGAATAATTTTGTATAAAATAAACTTATTTATATTGCTTATTCAGGATAATATTGATGGATATAGCATACCTGTAGCCCATTTAATATCAGAAAAAAAAGCAAAGGACATGTTAATATATTGGCTTAAAGCTATTAAAAAATAATATAAGAATTGGCAACCTTACACCTTTCTTACTGATTGTGACAATATGTAACAAAGTGCTATTAATATAGTGTATCCTAAAGCTATAATTTTGTTATGCCAATAGCATGTTAAGAATGCCTGGCAAAAAATAAAAATAAAATTAATAGTGACAATAAATATTTTAAAGTGCAAAATATAAATGAAAAAAAAAGAAAAAATTTTTAAATAATCTAAAAAACAAATAGTACAAAAAGTTGTACTAGATGAGCTTAATGATATAATGCAAATTTGTAATATTTATCAGATAAAAAATAAATTTAATGAATATTTAGAAAGGTGGTCAGGATTTAATAAAACCAAATAAATAGAATATATTAGAAGAGAATATCAAAACAATTGCGAAAAATGAATTAATGCATACTGCCTATATGAACATTAAAAAATGAATATAACAAATTTCATTGAATCCTGGCACAAAAAATTAAAATATACTTACTTTGTTGCTAAACAAAATAACTAGATTGATACATTGATATGAACTTTATGAAATGCTTTAAAGGATGCAAAGTTTGAATATGAGGCTGTTTATTTAATGATTAGAAGAATGAAGTCTCACCAAAGAGAACAGCAACAACATAAACTTGTTAGTTTAGACCTTGATGTTTTTAATTTTTCTAATAGCTGATATTACCTTGTAAAATCAGCAAAAGATCATTATTATGAGGTTAACATCAAAGATCATGTGCAACAAAATGAAAACATAAAACTAACCTATTTTGAATGCATATGTATAGACTATAAATTTTATGAAATGGCATGCAAACATATTTTTGCTATATATCAAAGATTTTATTCAATGCTAATTATATACAGTTCTTTTAATTAAACAGAAAATAATCAAACAGAAAAAGAACCTGCAAAAATTCATGATATTATCTTTAATAGTTGGGTGAAGGCCTTTCAAAAAGTTTGGAATTAGCATAATTAAGAAGACTGAAACCAAATAACTGATGCTGACATAGAGGAGATCATAAAGGCAAGTATGAAAAGAAAAGCTAATATTTTATTATATGATGATTTCAAAATTTCTAACTCTGATGTGCAAAGAACTCATTATAAAATCAAAAAGCAAATGCATTAGAATTTGCTATATAAACATTTAACTTTTTTTTTTTTTGCTCTTAAGCAGCTACGCTAGTACTTTATTAAGTTTCTTGCAACTATATACAATAACTACATAGAATTTTCCTAATAACTAAGTCCAGCATCACCCAGCCACCTTATTGGT
>CAJVQA010008993.1:0-12469 GCA_910591915.1 Cetraspora pellucida
AACTCCAATTCCTTTTCTGTAACAATCTCCAAGTTTGTCTATTCCGCTAGAATTACCCATATCAGCAGATTTTTGATGATAAATGAATGCCTTATGTTCATCCTTTTCAACTCCAATTCCTTTTCTGTAACAATCTCCAAGTTTGTCTATTCCGCTAGAATTACCCATATCAGCAGATTTTTGATGATAAATGAATGCCTTATGTTCATCCTTTTCAACTCCAATTCCTTTTCTGTAACAATCTCCAAGTTTGTCTATTCCGCTAGAATTACCCATATCAGCAGATTTTTGATAATAAATGAATGCCTTATGTTCATCTTTTTCAACTCCAATTCCATTTTGATAACAATTACCGAGAAAATAAATTCCATAAGAATCATCCATATCTGCCGATTTTTGATAGTAGATAAATGCTTTATGACCACGTTTTTCAACTCCAATTCCGTTTTGATAACAACATCCAAGATTACATATTCCAATAGAATTTTCCATCTCTGCTGAATTTTGATACCGAATAAATGCTTCACGGTTATCATTTCTTACCCATTTTCCATAGCGATAACAATATGCAAGAATATTTTGAATTATAGGATTGGTTTGAACAATAGGTTCTGTTTGGTTATTTAAACATAAGTTGATTATTTCTTCTGGGATTTGCTGCTTATTTATAAAATATTGATTTATTGAATAAAGGATTGAGCTTATAGGATTTCCTTTCATGACTTCTTCATTATACACGTTACATAATTCATCAATAACTTTATTTAAAAAAACTTGTGAATTATGCATTGATAGATCTATTTGTTTTGAAGTATTATCATTATTAATCGCCAATTCTGTATAAAGATTATTGTAAATATCTGACAAGTTTTTTTCATTTGACATGATATGATATTAAAATTATAATGTTATTGAGAGCGTTGGCCTGTATATATAGAAAATTGTGTAATGCCGTGTAACTTTCATGAGGATATAATTATAACATGTGTTACGAATCAACAATGATAGTTCTAAATTAATCAAATAATTAGATCATGAAGAAAAGCATCGCATTACACATTAACTGTTGGGTTATGCCGGTAGGTTATTTTAGGCTGGATATTATTTTTTATTGAAGCAATCAATTGGTGATTGGTACATGTGATTAAGAGTGATTGACATTATGGCGCATTTGCGAAATAACCCAAAATTTGAAAATTTTGACCACTAATATTTAAATATAGATTTTACTGAGATAATCAACTTCCCTAAGTTATGGTGCGTCATTTTAATAAATTCCTATGTCTAATGATATGCGTCGAGGGTAGAAAGGTGGGTTAGCTTGTGGGGAAAATGGGTTAGACTACAGAACAGGGGTCTGAAAAACTTTTTCGAGGTTTAACGTTGATTGATTAATATATAATTTGGTAACCAAATCTAAATTTGGGGACCAAATGATTAGATTTAATGACTAAATGTTTGCTTAATTTCGCTAACGCGCCGTAATGCTGAGATTGGTCAGAACGGCAATGACATCCCGAGAGAATGCAATAAACATTGCGCTGGGTGTCGCCTTAGAATTGAATAGTCAGTGGTTTACCGCTCGCTAAGGCAAGACAGCTGTGAGTATAGTAGTGGTTGAGAAATTGAAAACATCTTCAATTAAAGAGATGGTAGAACACATGGTCGTCAGTTTTGGGTGGGTGGGTCGAAACTTTCGATCTTTCGGGTTTAATACTACTGAACATGTGCTCTAATTTTCTGATTTAAATACGTCTCACATCTTCCTTGAGGCTTTGGTTACCCGTTCCCTTGCGTACTGTTGACATATGTTGTTATGTGTTCGCATATGATTTTCAACTTTCACTCATTTACCTTATTAGGTTCGCGTTGCGCGAACCTCATTACGTGGAAAGTAGTTGCATAGAGTGTATGGCTGCTCCACTTTTCGATCCCATGATCTACCATTACTTTGCACTAATAACAAATCAACTCAGTAAATTTTATTTATTAAGTCACATTATAGGTATACATGGGTGTCTAAATTATTTTTCTCATGGCGTAATTTAATTAGTCAAAATTATTTTTGACAGTCTAAATCATAAATAATTTAGTATGCCGAAAATATTTTAGGTTGTCGAAAATATTTAGGTTGCCGAAAAATATTTTAGATTGTCAAAAGTATTTTGGTCTAGCGAAATTATTTTAGGATGGCGAAATGTTTTAGATAGTGAAAGTGGTTTAGAATACCGAAAATATTTTAAATTGTCAAAATAATTTAAAATGTTAAAAATATTTAAAATATAATTTTTAATATAGTTGAAAATCAGTATATATTATCTGTTAGTATATGCGTATTGTTTATTACCAATAATGCCTATATATAATCATATATAAATGTTTAAAAGCTGGAAGCAAAGAATTTGTGGATGCATTAATAATATCTTCAATATTATAATCGTATTCATCTTCATGATCTAAGTTTATATTACCCGTATCAGTTTTTTCATTTTCATTTCTTTCAGAAAAAACATTAAAATCTAACATGCTTTTGATATCTAAATTTTCACTATCGAATTGCAAAAGATTAGCCAATTCCTTAGTATCTGAAGCATAATCAGCATCAAGTTCTTCATGTTCCTTTTCAAAGTTATTACTAAACATATAATCATCAAACTCAACTGTATTTGCATAATTTTCCATAAATTGCTTAAATTCTTTTTTTTTTTTTTGATGTTAAGGTGAGGTTTTGCCTTTATCTTTATTATTAATTTGTTTTGGGCAACTACAAGAGTTGACACAGGCCAATTTACAAATTTTTTACAAGAATGAGACTCAAACTATAAACAAAATTATTATCTAATTTTATCTAATTTATCTGCAACCTAAACCTACTAGAGTGGTCAAAACTCATCTAGATTTGATATTGTAAGATATTATTGGTAAAGGTACTATAGTTTATCCATTTAGGTATCCATTTAAATAGTTTTTTATTTGCTTTTCCTTACAATAGACAAATATAAGAGTTGTAGAAGTCACCTATGTGCTGTTGGTCTGGAAGTTCACAAGTACAGCTGTAGGTATATAATAGTCAGGTTTGTGATAGTAATCTGGTTGGAGTGTTAAAGTTAGTTGGTCAGTTACATAGTGGTTGGTTGGGGATATTATTTTGCTATTTCTATTCTAATAGTTTGATACAGTATGGTTTCCATATTTTGTTATATATGTTTTGAGATAGTTGGATTAAGAATTTTATTGTAGTATTGGTTGCTAACTGGTTGCTAGTAGTATATTCTTGTATAGTATTGATTAATGTAGTTGGAATGAAGCCTTGTATAGTTGCGTATATATTTGTTCAATTTCTACTAAGGTTGGTTAGAAAGATACATGGGTGATTAATAAGTTGTCATATAGTTCTTATAATTGTATAGTTGTTATATCTAGTCATAAATTGTTAAAGAATTGTTGTATTGTGTTAATAATAATAGAGTTTAGTATATGTGAGTTTGGACATGTTAGCCAGTGTAAATGACTGTTATATGTATTACATGAAATGCAAAATCTATTTAGTTATATAGTTGGATAAAAAAAATGAAGATGAGATAGTGTAGGTAGTATTCCTAATATGAGTTTGACTTTAAAGGTTTTTTCATGACATAGACTGAAGCTAGTATAAGATGTAGATCTTTTGTGATTGTTATTAAGAAAGAGCCAAGTGGCTTCCCAGTTAATTAGTGAGGATAAAGGTAAAATGTTTTTTATTCGGTTTTGAGAGGACCACATTGCTATATTATAGGCATTGCTTATGTTTTTAATTGTTCTATGTGTGGGTTGCTTTATAGGATATTTATCATAGTAAAGGTAATATGATGGATTGTATATATTGTTGTGAAGAATAGTAAATATATGTGATTGATTTGGGTTTTTGGCTAGTTTGTCAACTATGTTGTTAAATGTGTTGTTGCTATATGCAGTTATTTTTTGGAGATGTACTTGAATTTGGTATGCAGTAATAAAGTTGAGTAGTGAATGTCATATTAGCCAATAGTTATAAGACTATTGTCTGTTAGGTGTAGGCAGTAATTATATAAGTTTGTTGTATTTTGAAATAATAGATTGTGAGTCTGTATATATTGTTATAGTACTTATTTTTAGGCAAGTTGTAATTGCAGAAAGAATTACTATAAGCTCTGCCTTATATGATAAGGGCCAAAGTTTAATTTCTGCAGAATATTGATGCAAAATAGTTTCATCTTAGATTTGAATCCATCCAATACTTATTTTGCATCTATTATTTATAATGTTATTTACAGAACTGGCTGCATAAAATGTAAATTGTAAATGCAGTGAGTTGTTTTGTGCAATTAGTTGTAGAGTTTGTGCAGCCTGATTTTGTGTGAAAATGTCAAGTACAGCCTTGTTGTATATTGTAATATTAGGTTGTAAAGGAGTTGTTATTAGGTTTTGGAGTGCAATAGAGTATAGTAGATCTAGTAGATTTGCATAGAGGTCTAGGGTATTAGAAGAGTTGGAGTTACTTTTTCTTCCAAGGAACTTAGTTGTAAGGTTAGTAGAGATATTAAATGTGCATTTATTTTGTATACGATTAGAGTTAAGGTGACATCCTGTGCATTGTTTGCAGGTGTAATTGACTAAAGAGTATAGTTCAGTGTGTGAATTGCTTAAATTCTAATTCAAAAACATTATAATTATATAGTTAAGTTTATTTTGAGCATTAGTTATGTAGTATGTATACAAGTTTGCAATATTGGATACTTTTTTAACAGTTATTCTATAAAAGTATAAATTTAATAAATTAAATTTATATTAGGAAAGCATATTTAAAAATAAACTAAAATTGAATGTTATTATCAGGCACTGCTTATAGTATTTCAAAAAAATACTTGTAAATGTTGTGTAAAAAAAAAACTAGATACAATTTTAAAATTAAAGTTTTAAGTTTATTTAAATAAATAATATCTGATCTTAATTATAAAATATTTTTTATAGATACCATAAGCAGTGATCATTAATATAAATTACTTGCTTCATCTTTTTTGTGTAATCTAACTTAAAATTGAAAATATATGCTCACAGTTTGCATTATGCAGAGTAATTGCTAATAAATGTAAAGTAAGTTTTTGTAAAAAATAATCAGATAATTTACATATGTTTCATCAAGTTTGTGGTAATTTAATGTCTTCGATAAAAATAAAATTATATAGTTGATTGAATGCATTATACATTTTAATTTGTGCAATGAGAATATTTGTATTTGCTAATCAATCTTCAATTTTTTTTTAGATTTCAAAAGCTGTATATAAAACTTGGTAGAATACCAAACTTTTCATGCTTTTTTTCAATATTTTGAATGGAGAAAATATGTCAAAAGATAAAATTTTATATTAAACTTTTTATAGCACTTATTATAAATTGATTACATTATTTATAAAATTTAACATATTCTAGTAAATTATTTTTTTAAGTGAATTAATTGCTATTATTATTTGAAAAAGAAATAAAAAAATATCTGCAATTGATATAGTCTTAGATTTAATGATTTTGACTCTATTTTTAGCAGGTGATAATACTTTGACTAAATTATTAGTATTTGTCCAAAACTGTCAATCTTGTATAAAATTCTATAATTTAGCAATCATAGCAGAAATATTATTATCTAAAATCTAAAATAACATTCTATTAATATAACAATATATATTAGACTAATATATATTTTTTTTCTACTTAAAGTGGCAATCTTGCCTATATATCTTTATTAGATAACATATGATTACATCATTATGTACAAAGTCTTTCAATAAGGCTACAATTAACTACATATACAACTTTAGTTATTGTCTATTTAAAGGTTTCACTTACAGATTACTTGCTAATTGTCATACCTAGAACTCACTTATAAGTTCTCTATTTAAAGTTTCTGATTTTTAATATTATTGCATATATGTGCAACCTAATATTGCTATTGTAATAATATATCAAGGCTAGGATTACTTGATTACTATTTATATCAAAGTAGCACTCTAGTAAATGTTACCAAGTATCTATAGCTCTTGATTCACTCTCGATACAAGCTTACTAAGCTGGTACCAAAATTACTACTTAGATCCAATTTAGTGTATCCTGTATTTACTAAACTGATTTTAATACCAGAGGTGTTCAAATTCTAGTAACTTTTCCCTTTTCTGTAGTTTTCTTTTTATGTTTACTGTATCATCTGCTAGTGCATCTTCTTTCTATTTCTCATATATTCATCACTTCTTTTGCATTGAGCATTAACTCTTTATATTAAAAATCTTCTTTCTAGAAACTTTTTTATACACTGATCTTCTATTCACATGAACTTAGCTACAGGGCTTGGTATATATTCATATGCTTCTGTAGATTACAAAGTTTTTATCTCTAGCTAAAATTAAACAGTTGGCCTTGTTTGTAAAAAAAGAAGTATCTAAATCACTAGGCTACAGGACTCTATCCTAAACTAATATATATTAATATGTATTAATTAATAATTACATATTTATTTAATGCAAATTTTTAAATTAAGTACAAATTATACATAATTATATACAGATAACTATTGTGAACAAACAGAATTTTTTAGTTCTTCTTTATTTATTATATAATTAATTATTTAATAATGCAAAAGCGCCTCAAACTGGTGATATGTATAAAAATATGGTACAAAAGATTGACAATGCTTTAATACTTTTTTTCTAAATGAAGTTTTGCAAATTATATTACTACAAACTAATTGAATATAATGTAAAATGCATCAAACAGATAATATTTCTAGATATTTATCTGAAATATATTGTTTCACAAGTGATATTACTAAAACACTATTAGATATTATTATACCAAACTTATTAATACCAAGATCAAATAATACCTTTTTAATTTTATCTGCTGTAAAAATTGCAATATGAGATTTATAAGAAAAATCTTTAATAGAATACATGTATTGCTTTTTGTTAGATGTTATAATTATAAAAACAAAATAAGAATATCTATAATTTTTGTTTAACCATCTAAAGCTTATAATATATAAAATTTTTTTGTTTTGGTATTAAGGTGAGACCTTGCTCTTATCTTTATTGGTAGTTTTTAAAGTTAGTAACTTCATGGAGTTACTATGTACAAAAATAATTCTATATAAATGCTATGGCCGAGGCCAACACTTGCAGTTAGGGCTAACCATTAAACTGCTAACTATATATAACTAGCTTAAGTAAAAAAAAGAAGAAACTACATTCAAGAGTAAAGCTCAGACATATTTATCTGTAACCTAAACCTACTAGAGTAGTCAAGACTCACCTAGATTTGGATAGTTAAAATATGGTTAAATGAGATATTGTATTTGATTCAGAGAATAGTCCATATATTGATTTTTCTAATAGCATGACCTAGGGGTGAGCATGTATTAGAGTTTGAGTATACTTGGTCAGATAGTCTATATATACATGAGTATGTATATGTTTGGTGATTGTATTTAGTTTGTCTGTTATGGTTAGTTTGAGTTAGGTATTTGGAAAAGGGAGGTTTAAAGCCTTGTTGTTTTTTTCAGTTTGCAAAATTTATGCAATATGGTTTCCAAAGTAGTTCATAGCATAGCTCGTTGATTTCAAGTAGTATTTTAATAGTTGTTTGTGATGCTAGTTTGTAAGGGATGTTAAAGTTTTGAATTGTTTGAATTAAAGATTTGGGTATAAGTCCTTTAAAAATGATATCAAGGTAAAATGAGTTATCATTGAATGGTATCTGGTGAAAAGTTTCATAATTTTGAATTTTTGAAATAAGTTCTTCTTGCTAAAGTTTAGAAAGGTCGAGGTTGTTTTGACTAATATGTTTAAAGATAATATCTCAAATAATACTAGTGAGTAGTGTTGGATTAGAACATATTCACCAATATGTTGGAGAGTTAGGTAAGTTGCAATAGAAACAGTTTGCATTATAGAAAGTATATAGGTATATTTTATAACATAGGGAGTGTGTATGTAATTCATTTAGTAGAATTTTGATTTTAAAGGATTTAGACTAATTAATTTTAAAGTTATTTATATTATGTGTTGTTTTTGGTTATAGTTAAAGTATAGCCAAGTGGATCTTCAATCTATTTTGGAAATAAGTTGGTTCCATTCTTGGTTTTGTTTTTGAGATGACCACATTGCCAGAATATAGGTTTTGCAAATATTTTTGATAAACGTTCTTGTAGGGTATTCTATAAAGTGTTGGTTCCAGCATAGCATATGATATGGGTTGTAAATATTAGTATAATTGAAGTATAAATCAGGAGAGAGATTGTGTTATTTAGCCAGAGAGTTGGCAAGATTGTTCAAATTGTTGTCAGTATGAGCTTGAACTTTGTAGAAGTTAATTTGAAGATTGTATGATTTAATGATATTCAATAAAGTATGCCATATAGGCCATCTATTGAATTTAAAAAGCTTGTTGGGATTGGAAATTGTGTTGTAGATGTTGGTATATTTAGTGATGATGGATTGGGAATTTGTAAAGATGTTGACTATCACATTTTGGAGTATAATAGAAATAACTAAGAGAATAGTCATTAATTCTGCTTTGTAGAATGATGGTCAGAAGTAGATTTTGGCAGAGAATTTGTGAATGATTTGATTATTGTTATTGACCTGAACTCAGCCAATGCCTATTGTACATTGGTCAGTTCCAATATTAATTACTAAACCATTAGTATAAAAGTTAAGTTGTTGTTGAGAGCTGTTAAGGATTGAATATTGTTCAAGTATGTTTGCTGCTTCACTAGTTTTGAATATTTCAAAGATAGAAGAGTTGGAAATTGAAATTGTTGGTATTGGAGGAATTGATAATAGATGTTTGATAGCTGTTGAATGGATAAGATCGATATAGTTGGTATTGAAGTTTAATGTGTTAGAATTGACTCTACCTAAGAATTGGGAAGAGATAATTGCTGATACATTAATTGTACATAAATTCTGAATTCTGTTAGAGTTTAAATAATAGCCTAAACAAGGTAAGCTTTGGGTTGGTAAAAGGGGATAGTAACCAGAGTGATTTATGTCAATATTTGTTTGCCAGTGTGTGATAGATATTTGATTAATGTTTTTTAAATGTCTGTGAATTTTGTCAATAATAATCTTAGTGTCAGTGTATGTAAGTAACTAGGTTTTAGATTTTTTGGAAATATGTTGTGAGCTGTATGCAAATGAGTTATATCCTGGTTGTTGGTAGTGTAAAATAAGGATTCTGAAACTATTATAGGCCATTACAGTTTCTTCCAAAGAAATAAACCATAATGGTTTTCAACCTTTAGATAGATATAACAGTCATAGTGAAAGATGGTTCCATTTTAATAAAGTAGTGTTGTCAGCTATACAAAGTTGTTCAAGATATAAGATGTTAAGGTTCTGATTTGTTTTTTGAAGCTAATATATTGAGAGTGTTGAGATAAAATTGATTCTATTGATTGAAGATTATATGATATAGTATTTGGCTATGAAATATTGGAATTAGCTGTTATAGATATGTTTAGGTGTTTCAGTAATTGAATAATTTTGAAGTTTAGTGTGTGTTTATTTGGACCATCAATAATAGGATTGGGGTGTTGGAGTATATTGATAGTTGACCATAGGTTGTTTTGAAGTTGTTGCAGTCTTATCCATGTTGAAGTTCCTAATAGATTAGAATTGTTGAGTTGTAATAAAAAGTTAGTAATATGATATTGGAGTTGGATGTCCCATATATTATAAACATTGTACAGGTATGGGTTAAGCATAGTACTATTGGGGATTGATCATGCTAGGTGAGATTTGTGTTTGGCTATTGTTAAATATTTGGCAAGAATGTTGTTGCATATGGAATGAGATATAATGATGTTGTGTAATCTATATTCAAGTGTAGGTATAATGACTGTGTTGATTATGTAGATAATTTGTTTATCTGTAATTTTCTTTGTACTAGCAATATTTGTGAGTTGGAGAGTTTTTTTTTAGATAATTTTAATTTGTTTGATATGTTTATTGTTAAATGTAAACCAACAACCTAAAAACTTAAATGGTTAGCTAGCAGATATAGATTTTAAGGTATAGTTAAAAAATTGAATATTAGATGTAGATGAGTTAGAAATAAAGATGGATTTAGTAGTATTAATCTGAATGTTAGCTATTAGATAGAAAGATGAAGCAGTTTGGGTAATTTGTTCTAACTCATATTTTGTTTTTGCTATCTAGAGTGTGTCATCTATGTAAGCTAATACTGATGTAGATACTTAAAGACTTTGGGATCTAGGTGGTTGAAGGTGAGTTTTCCAAGATGTAAATAGTAAGTAACTATTATATTGTAATGCAATTTTATAAATGAGTGGGTTATAATAAATATGCCAGAATAGTGAAGTTATTGTTTCTCCCTGGTCTATTTTATTTTTAACTGTATATGGGTTGGTTAGACCAAGGTTGGTGATTACTCTATTTTGACAGTCTGTCAATAAATTAGTAAGTATGTTAACTAGCTTAAAAGGCATGTTAATACAAATTAGTGCCTTTTCGAACAGGTTCAAATTAACTGAGTCATATTCTTTGCTCATATCTTGTGATAAGCCAAAGCTGTTTGGAGTTGCAAGATACATCTTCGATAATATTATTTAAGATATGTATAGGTATAGCTGTGCTATTGCCTGGCAGAGCAATGTAATTATAAAGTAAAAGAATCTTGTGTTTAGTGAATATTTGATTTAGATGGTTTGTGAGAAGTTTTGTATAAAGTTTTTTGGCATGTTCAAGAAAGCTAATAGGTCTGATATTAATTAGATTGCAGTCGAAAATAGGTTTTTTAGAAATTAGAAAGATTCTACTCTCTTTCTATTGCTTGGAGATTTGGTTTAGAGTAATACATCTATTTAGAAGAGCTGTGATTGCTTGAAAGAAGAGTATGCCTACATGTTTTAACATTTTATAACTAATGCCAGAAGGGCCACAGGTCTTATTGTTTGGAAGATGAGATAATGTTTTAGTTACTTCAGTGATGGTAAATTCTTTAGTAATGTCATTATGCCACTTGGTACTTATGTGCTTTTTATGATTATATTCTTCTTTCCAATTGAATTCAAAGATTTGTTGATTGGTCTGTCTGAAAGATGTCCATTGGTCAAAGTGTTGTTGAATCTGCTGTTTAATGTCTTGAGGATTAGTAATTATATCATTGTCTTTTCTAATATTATCGAATTTTACTGGGTCTTTATGACAGTTAAGTATGCTATTAATCATTAACTTTGGGTTGGATTAGAGTTTGGAGCATCTTTTAGAAATATTATTATTAATCTGTTGTTTTATTTCTTTGATATTTTCTATGTTGCGAGTATAATAAATAGATTTCTATTCAGTTTTAGCAAGTACTAGCCAGTTTGGCAATAAGTTGTGAATAGCTGGTAAAAGTGGGATGTTAAGCTGATTAGATGTATTTATTTAATTAATAAGATGATTATGTTGATATGGTATAGGGGTTGAGTTTTTTAGTAAGTATTTGGCTTGTTTAATAATATTTCCTAATTTTTAAGATGTTGGTATAAGGATGATGCCTTTGTATAGAAGATATTTTAAAAATTTCTGACAGTAATTTTTTATTTGGAATATGTTGTATAGCAGCAGAGATAATACTGTTTTGAATTTTGTACCAGAAGGATTCTAATGATTCTGAGGTTTGTGTGCTGAATGGGGTTTTATTATTATTAAGATTTAAGGTTACTTGATCTGCAAATTGTTGCCATTTCTCTTTGTCCATATTTTTGTATAAGAATGTTCTTCTACAGGTTTTGGTAGGATGTCTAAGTTTACCTATATATGCATTAGGAAAAAGCCAGCAGAAGTTTAAAATTTTATAATCACTTTGAGTACTAGTATCGGGATCATCTGTGGTAAAAGGGTTAAGATATCGAAGGAGAGGTTGATTAGCTGTGATATAATCTATGCTACTCTGATATCTATTGCTTTGCCAAGTAGGAGTTGAATTATTAGTGTACATAGCTAGGTTATACATGTTGTATTGAAGAAAATGAAGTAATTTATATTTAGTTGATAAGAAATAAGTGATGCTATCAGAAGCATTAAAGTCACCTAGGACAATAGGTTGGATATTTGATGCATAGGCTTGTTGAATCCATTGTATTATAGTGTTTTGTACTGACAATCTTAATTGGACATTATCACATGGTAAGTAAACTGAAATGATTCTGAATTTGAAGTCATGTTTAAAAAAAATGTCTACTGCAATAGCATATCCAGGAGAGATAAGTATTTTATGAATATGAGTTTTTATGAACTTGTGGATCATGATAGCTATGCCTGCTTTAGGGCCTTTAGTACATGACCATAGATATGTAAAATGTTTAGATTTTTGTAGTTTAATAATAGGGTTATTGGCTGCAATTTTGGTTTCTGTTATACTGATAATGTTAAGATTGTTAGAAAGACAGTAGTCTTCC
>CAJVQA010008994.1:0-12468 GCA_910591915.1 Cetraspora pellucida
CACAATGGGTAATTACAAAATCACAACAATTTGGAAAATTAACAAGTACCATCAATAATCAAGCCAAAATCAAACACTACAATACTCATTCATTAAATGATTATTAACTAATACCATGTCTTGGATGTCAAATCAAAAACCCAAAATTTAAAACAACCTATTACTACTTTACTAATCCTATACACCAAACCTTCAAAATCCAAGTTAATTATCACAAATGAATTCACACAAATCTTAATTGTTTATACTTCCATCAAACAACCATACAATCTAAACAAAGTCACAAAAAATTACTCCCAACTTCAAAATATCGAACTAATTATTGACTTTTACAGACCTTCACAAATAACCAAGAAGAAATATAGAAATTATATATGACAAGCTCATTTTCAAAAGAACTAAATCTCAAACTTACAACTTGTTTCAAGAAAACAAACAGATACAATACTCCTTATACTCAACTATCATTTCAACATAATAACCACACATGGCATTATACCAACCAAACCTTTCCTTCCTCTGATTATGCAATGTTTACAATGCTTGCTATAATCCTTATAATAACAACAGAAGAAATGAAAATTCAAATATTAATTGATAAAAACAACATTTCCAACAAAATTTCAACAATGCTCATGATGTTAACAGAACAAAAACATAAACTAAGAAAAACCTTTTTCAACAATATCATTATTCTGCTTAATACCATAATCAATGCAAAAAACCTAAAAATTAAAATCAACCTAACAAAAGAAAAAATTAGCATAAACAATGCCTCTTGCCAATTCCATATAGACCTGCTACCTAATACAGTACTAAACACTACTTTTACCCCCTTCATAATGAATACACCAACTATGTACACTATTTACCAAATACCTAAAACATTACAAAAAGCAGAAGCAATTATCACATGGAATAATAAAAGCACATTAAACATATTTCAGACAATCTTCCAAACATTAATTGGAAACTTATATTTGAATATCTCAATTTCAAAAACAAACCTCTTAGCCAAAATACTGATCCTACAAAATTAATTTTAAAAACATTCAAAATCAAAATCCTAACCTCAGAACTACAAACACACCTTAATTTTTATAAAAAAAACCCAAAAACTCATATTAACTCATACTGTGCAAAGTGTCCAAACATACTAGAAGACACAGTTCATATGCTTACCTGCCCATACAATCAAATAGAATTGAAAAAAATAATAAAAGAAGCAATAACAAAAGTCTGCAAAGATAACGAAATCAAAACAACAATATCAACAAACTTAGCTCAAGAAATACAAAATATCTACATAAACTAACAAATCCTGATTGGAATTATAACAAATAACTTACTCGAAATAAGTTTACTAAAAAAGAAATTACTACTAAACATTTATCACCGAATTACAAAAAAGATATACAAATATATATGAAAACTGAGTAGAACATACATTCAACATCAGATTTCATCTGCACCAATTATTACTATCACTAACCAAGATTATATATTACTAACATTAATAGATAGGCAATATACCTTATGGCTTAATAGATTTACACACTTAAACCAAACATCCTCTACTATTTAATCCATAGACTAGAGGTCTCTTAACCATTCTAGCTAAGAATAGGTTGAGGGTAAAGTAGCCCTAACTCCTACTCCCTTAGTTTAATGTATCAATTTGTACTAGTTGTACTTAATTATATATTACTGAAATAAAGGGCTAGAGAAAAGACCTCTCTTAAAAAAAAAAAAAAAATAATAATTATTTTTTTTTATTTTTAAAAAAACCAATTTCACCAATTTCATTATTACTATATAGTAAATTACTGTACAAAGGACTTCTTATAATATACCTTCTTTAATTTGTATCAGGTATGTTTTAAGATTATTTGTTGTAGTAGTTTGTAAAAGACTCAAATATAAATCAATATTTGATTTAATAAAAATTGTTTTTTTTTTTTTATTGAGTTAAACTATTTTTCTTACAAGGTACTTCATGTAATATACTATGTGCTATACAAGATACCTAGAAATATAAATTAAGAATTGTTATAATATGAAATGTAAAATATTTAGATACCTTGCATGATAATTTACAGTAATCAATTTAACAGCTTCAAGAATTTTTTTTTTATTAAGATAACATTTTGTCTATATACATATTATTTTAATAACACCTCTTTTTATGCTTGAACAATAAATTTTATAGTATTAAAAATATTTAATTTATCATCTTTTTCAGATTCATACTGATTAAGCAACTATTTGATAAAATAACTTTTATAGTGATATTTGAAAGACATAATAATATCAGCATCTAAAGGTTGTATGCAGAATGTTGTATTTAGAGAAAGATAGTAGATAGTAGTATTGTGAAAGTTTAAATTACTAGAGAAATGACACCTGGCATTATCTACTAAAAGAATTACCTTACAACCATCCATTTTTGAAACAAAAAAGTTGTCATCTATGTCTTTTTACTTGACTTATATATAATATTAAGTATTTTGTAATTAATATATTTAAAGCATTGTGGATTAGGAGACTTACCTATTACAAAGAGCTTAACTTTATCTATTTTATTAGCATTAGCACAAAATGCTATAGTTAATCATTTTTTATATTTTTTTTTATCCTTAAGACAAACAGTTGCTAGTTTAGTATCTGGCTCAAAACTAAACAGATAAAAGAAAAAATAAAGAAGTTAATAAGTATTAATTTGAATAATGCCAAGAGAAAATCAAACTTTGATAATATTGATTAAATTTTGGTTTTTCTTAGTATTACTTATTTATTATCAATGACATCTCTGGTAAAATTTTCATGATCACTAAGCTATATCATGATTTGGCAAAATTACATATATAATTTTTGCTAAATTATATAACTATATAGCATTTGTGGAAATTTTACCAAAGGTGTTACTCTTAATAGACTTAATTCTTTATTATTATATACTGATAAAATAGCTCTGTTTCATCTATGTTGTAAATATCTTTTATATCATATTTTTTAAAAATCTCTCTTAATCAAAAAATAGCTATTGCAAATTCATTATCATCTATAGAAGCATTTTTCTCATACTTTTTTATTTGTTCTAAACTATGCCTTTTTTTAAACTTAAATAACCACCCATGTAAAAACTTAAGATCACTATCAGATATTTTTAATATTTTAGCAAAAATTTTTGCTTTTTTGATCAAAATTGTATTGCTTATTATAATTTTATTTTGATTTTGTAGAACTTATTTTAGCAATATATTTTCAAGATCTGGATATTGAACTGTTCTTTGTTTTTTTTTAGAAAAATTATCACTGATATTGTTTTTATTTTTTATTAGCTGTCTAATTGTAGTTGAATGAACATCAAGATTAAAACTTTTTTGCCATATGACAAGATCAACATAGCTAATATTGGGGTTTTTGTCTTTATACTTAATAATTTCTTTTCTTTGTTTATTACTAAAAGTAGTTTTTTTTATTTGTTTTTTAGAAGACATATTGCTATTGCAATAGTTTATATAGAAATATGATAAATTAGACTTTTTATTAATGTTTTATTAAGCACTTTAAACTTTTTTTATTTAATTATAAGACTTTATTATATAGAGAATTGGCATCCAAAATTCTACAATTCTATAATATATAATTTTTTTATACTGAAATTTTTTTTTTTATTCATAAAAAAAAAAAATTGGCATGGGTATACTTACATGTTGCAAAATTTTAAATATTCTTTTATAGCTTAAATTGTGAAATCAAGTAAGATAAATATTATTTTTTAAGGCTTAATGTTGTAACAATGTTTCACTTTTAAATTTTGTTAGAGCAAAAATCTCATATAAAAATTTTTAGGTTTTGTTACAATTTGCTCAAATCTATTTTACTAATTGACAAATTTTTCTATAGTGCTACCTATATCTTAAAAACATAGTTAGCTAATATTTTCAATAAAATAGATATTAGAAAATTAAGTTATAATTAATCTGGCTATATCTGGTATTGTGAAATTATTATATTTTATTTTGGTAGTTTGGTCTTAAAAATTTTGACATTAGCATATCAATTAAATATTAAATTGCATGAGGAATGTTCTTTTGTTCTTATAATAATTATAGTAATTTGCAAAAGATGTAACCCTATAATTTCCTGATGATAGCAAAAAATTTTAAAAATTCTTGACTTCTATTAGTCATATTTTTTAATCAGAAACATTTATATTTATTCAGTATCTATAAAACAAGCAGAGATGTATATTTGTTTGGAATCTATAAAATTATTTTAAAATCAAAAAACTGCCTAATTTTCTGTGATTTTACATAACAGAATAACCTGCAGAGGTTACATCTTTATGCAAACTACAATAATAAAAGCTTTCAATTAGAAAATTTCAAATAAAAAGATTTTGGCTAGATTTTATATCAAGATTCACTTGTATTTTTTTTATTTTTTTTTTTTTAATTCTTAAAAAGTCTGCACATTTAATTATATAAGCACTTATTTTGTAATAACTATCAGATATTAAACAACTAGCTTTTAAATAAATATATAAGAAATCTCTAATATTTGGTTAATTTATTTTTACAAACTTGAAATATAAAAATTAGGTATTGGTTTTTTTTACTATGTACTGAAGTTATCTTCTTTCCTTTAAACAGTATATTGGTGCAACATTCTACAGTATTTAGTAACTAATAAATTAATACATAGAGTTTGAAATGTTCAACTTGTTATATTTTTAATTAATTTACAATTTAGAGAATATTCAATATAATAGAAATTGGGCATATGTTATAAATTATTAAATACCATAAATTATGATTTAAGATTATTAAAAAACTAAATAAATTTGATTGGCTATAAATCACATGCATGCATTTATAGAAAAAGCTTATTATAAATAGGCCAAAAAAATAGCATGCACTTATAAAATAAAGAACATGCATTTATCTATAGGTTCTACTATGAGCTAGGCTTATATCATGCATTTAGGAAGGTGCTGCATTTAAAAAAAGTGCATTTAGAGAGATCTGACTGTATTTGTTTTGTATACAATCAGAGTTTAAAGAGCATCCTATACATTGTTTGCAAATATAGTCTGAATAAGAATATAATGCTGTTTATAAAGTATTAAACTAGATTGTTCAATATGTAATAAAGATAGAGTCATTTATTTGATTATATTTTTTGGCTTTTCTGAAAATTATATCAGTTTGGTTATATGTTATTAACCAGGATTTTGGTTTCATTTTGTAGTGCCTAGTTATAAAAGATAATATATTTATATTTGATAACTATAAATATTAAGAATTAATTTTTTTGTTTGTTAAAAGGCAAGTAGTTTGTTTTTTAAGATTAGAAATCATAATAGTTTATGTTCTTTAAGAAATTTGTTATATTCATGAAGAAATATATTGCTAGTCTAATAGTACTAAGTTATTATTTAAAGTTAGTTGTTCTAAATATATAATTTGTTTTGTATAGAGTTGTTTTTTAAATTAGAAATATAATTTGTATAGATGTAATAGTTTTTTAATAGGTGTATATAGGTGTTAAAATATAAAGAGTTTGAAATAACTAGAATGTGTTTGAATAGTTAGTTGAAGATTATTAAGTAGTTGTATAATTTTAAAGATAGTAGTAAGTATATTTAGTTCATTTATTATTGGGTTTTTATAACATAAAATGTTGGTTGTTGACTATAGATTATTTTGTAATTGTTAAAGTTTAATATAAGTATTTGTATTTATGAAATTAAAGTTATTAATATAGAGTAAAAATTTTGAGATATGGTATTAAATTTGTATATTCAATATGTTTTTGATACTATATATATTATGATTTAATAATGTACAATATAGTATAGTTATAGATAGTTTGAATTTATGTTTAGCAATAGTAATATATTGTAATAAGATAGAGTTGCATATTGTGCATAATAAATCTATATTATATATACAGTATTCTAAAGTAAAGATAATGACTGTGTTAATAATATATGTTATTTGTTTATCTGTTATATTTTTGGTTTTAAGTATTTTATTAAATCCTAGTGTTTTTTGTTTAATTAGTTTAATTTAGATAGCATATTTGAAGATAGTTGTAAACCAACATTTTAAAAACTTAAAAAGTGTATGATAAAGTAATATTTGTATTATAAAGTTTATAAAATAGATAGTTGAAGTTAATTTTGTATTAAAAACAAGAATATATTTATTTTTTTTTATTTTTTATTTTTTAAGATAACCTCTTTGGTTTTTTGACTTTTATTAATCACTTATCAGTATTGTGGTTTAATGAACTACTACAAAAAAGTGTACAATTGGCTATATGTGTAACTTTTCTATATTATTTATTTAAGAAATCCATTCAAAGGTTTTTTACTAATTGCTATATCTAATACCCCTGCTTGAATGTTCTACTTTAAACTTTCTGAATCTGTAATCTGTGTTAACTCACTAGGTTATACTTAGATGCTCAGATTATTATCTTAATCTTAGGACTAATTTATTCTTGAGATAAACCTCTTAGAGCCTTCTGTATCTATTTTTACAACTGATCTAGATATTACTATAGCAAAACTAACACTTGTGATCAGGGCTTAACTATTAAATCACTATGCCCTTGTAGAGTTTACTTAGACTCCAGCATCTACTTCATAGCATAATTCTGGTACTTTAGTATATCTCTGCCTTTTCATCTGCCTTTTTACCAAATTTTCAATCTGAGTAGCCTATGTAGGACTATGACCAGTCTATCAGTATATCAAGTCAGTCTGATATTCTTTTTCTCTGGTTCATTCTGTCAGCCTAGTTGGTGATACTTTCAAAACTTTCAACTTAGAGTTTCTTGCCCATCTGGCTACTATAACTGGATACTATGATCTTGGTATCCATTTTTCTGAGCTAGCCTTTACAGTAAAGCCATCAAAGATCTAGCTACCTCTTTACTTAGGTCTTTCTAAATAAACTTCTTATTATACAATTTTAATGAATTTACACAGCTACAAGAACTTATCTAGTATTTGTATTGTCTGATTTGTCAGTTTGCATTCCTCTGTATAACACTATACTTATACAGATGCTCTATGACCTGCCAGTTATGTTAATGTGACTGTCATTACAGATATCTTAACCTAATTGTTAGTAACAGTTGCTATAATATAAATATTATATAAGTTATTATTCAAATTTTTATCATTAATGAGATTTGAACACCTAACCTACTACTTAGAAGATTGACAACCTAACTACTTTACTAGGTTATTACACCTTACAAGAATAGGTTTATATAAGTTAACTTTAATATAAGCCATAGTATAGAATATTAATGCTGTTTGTATTATTTTTTAAAGCTATTTTTTGGTTTTAGCTAATCATAATATATCATTTATATATGCCAAAGCTAATATTGAAGTTGTTACTGATTAATATTTTATTAAATTAAGTTGAGAGATCTATTTGGTTGCTAAGATATAATTAGTATATTTTTTGTTTATATTGTAATAAGTGTATTATAGTATATGCATCAAAAGAGAGATGTTATAGTTTTTCTTTAGTTAATACTATTCTGTACTTTATATAAGAAAGATGAACTAAAGTTAGTAATTACTTGGTTGAAGTAATTGTGAAGCAAATTAATTATAGTATTAACTAGACATATAGACATATATATTTGTTATAATGCTTTGTTAAAAAGTTAAATATTTATTGAGTCATAAGTCTTACTTATATAGTATGATAAGATTCAAATTTGTTTTTTAGTACAAGTTGCATTTTCAATAAAGTTGTTAAATATGTGTATAGGATTGTTAGTTGAGTTGTCTAGAAGTGCTACATAGTTATATAGATTTAAAATAGAATAAGTTGTAAAGATTTTGTTTAGACAGTTAGTAAAAATTTTTATATAAACTTTTTTTGAATATTCAACTAAAGTAATAGGTCTGATGTTATTGAGATTATTATCAAATTGGAATTTTTTTAATATAGAATATATTCTACTTTTTTTTTATTGTTTTAAGATGCTTTGTAAAATTAAGTATCTGTTTAAAAATACTATAAGTGCTATTAGCATATCTATTTCAATATGCTTAATTATCTTATAACTAATTTCTAATAAAATTTGTTTGGAATTAGTAATAATCTTTAAGACAGTTTTGATGTTGTGAAAGTGTACTGGCTTTTTGTATCTATTTAATATACTATTGATCATTTTTGTTAGTTGTGTAAATAATTGCTTATATCTTTTGTTAATTGCTATATTAATATGTTTGTATAAAAGTTGTGCATTTTTAAAGTTTTTGGTATTGTAGAGTGTTTTTTAAAAGAGTTTTGTTTTTTGTATCTATGCAACAAGATTGGATTTATGATATAAAGATAAGTTAATATTAATGTTATATGTTATATTAATTTGGTCAATTAGACTTTGTATATTGGCAGGTATTGTATAAAAAGTGTTTTTTAATACAGTACATTATATGTTCAATAGTTTTGAGATTATTATATAGTTGTGTGGCTTTTGATATAAAGGTATAAAAAAAGTTTTTATTAGTATATTTTTTGTTTGGAATATGTTTAAGAGCAGCTTTAATTACTCATTTTGATAAACATCTGAACCAAACATTCCAAAAAGCTAAACTACAGCAAAATAATATAGTTAATATATTAAACCTTATAAAAACTTTTTTGAAATACTAAGCATGCATAGTGAATATTGAAATAGAGTTAAAAAAGAAGCTATCACTTTGTGATGATAGTTTAAAAGCACTCTAAAACCATAAAAGAGTGGTTAGTAAAAGCCAAAAGTTTTTTTATAAAGTAAACAACAAAGTTAGATATATTATTTCTATATAACTATAAAACTTACAAGAAACACCTAAAAGGGTTAAACACTTATAGAAGACAAAAGTTTGGTCTATTTAATATTTCTACTTTTTTTATGAAAAATTTTGTAAAAGTAAGCAATTCAGTTTATTTTTTCTAAAAGATCAATATGTAAAATTACCAAAACAGTTACTAGTATTTACTTTCTAAATAGAATTATAAAAACAATACAGCAATATAAACACAACTTATACATATGCTTTAGATTGCTAAACTCTTATAAAATACTATCTCTGAACTAACTAGTGCTCATGCTAACTCTCTATATTCAAGTTAAAGTTTTTATCCAATATAGTTTTTTTTTTTATTAAATATTCTAAATAAATAGAATAATAGTAGAATTATTTTATTTAGTATAGTTTATAATTTTTAAGACCCAATACAGGCTTATAATTGTGATCATCTAATAGTTATATAGTGAAAGTTGCATATATCTTTTTCTTTTTTTTCTTAATTTTTTCTTTTTCTTTTTTATTTCTTGTTTTGTATTTTTTATTTTTATCTTTTATACCTTTATGTTTTTTTTTGTTATATAATATGTTTTTTTTTGTTTTCTTTTACTTCTTTATAAGAAAATATTATCAGATTGGTAATATTCTATTGTAAGATAATGGTCAGATGCATTCTTAGATTCTCTTTTTTTCTAGAAAATTAGGCATCTGATGAAGACAGATTACTTGTAAATGCTTATAGAAGTAACTTCAAGATGTTAACTCAATATATTAAATTTAAAAATATTTATATAAAAACATAATATCTTAATAAAAAGCAATTAGCAAGAATGTCAAAGTCAAGAAAAAAAAAAAACAGCTTTAATTATACAAGTATCTATTTTGTATTATATATATTTAAGAATTTCTGTAGTATAAAATATTTTTTAATAAAAAGCTTTGCTTTTGTTATTATATAAGTATTATTATTTTTGTTTTTTTAAGAACAATTTATACTTACTTTAATATTTATTTTTATAAAACAAAATGACAAAATATATTAAATAAAGATTAAAAGTAAAGACTAAAAAATAGTTTAATATTATGTTTGTAATTTTTTTTTTTTAGCAGTTTTGTTATTAACTTTTATTAAGATTCTTGTACATTAATTTATAATAATTAGTGAAGTGAATAGGTTGTCAACTTCCAAGTGGCAGGTCTAGAGTTCAAATCCCAGTGATAGCAAAAATTTGCAATTCTTCTGTATTATGACTAACTGTCTTCTGTGATTGGTTGAGATAAAATACCTGTAATCTATATCATATCAGTATAACTAGAAGGTCTAGGCACTTGTACAATGTTGTACAAGAAAACATAAACTGGTACTGGGTGATATGAACTCAAGATAAGTTCTTAGACCATGTAAATCACAGGAACCAAATAGAAAGATAGAAGCTCACTTAAAAGACCTGAATAAAGAGGTAACCTAAACCTTTGATGGTGCTATTGTAAAGACTAAACTTATAAAATGGAGCTAGAACTTGTGAAACTGGGCAAATGTGCCAGTCTTTGAGGAGAGACTGAATGAACCAACTAGGCTGCTAAAATTTTCAGATTTTGGAAAAAAAGAGTACATGCTGGCAAACATGTAAATCAAAGGTATAGTCTCACTCTACCTTTTCAGACTATCTGGAATAGCAGCTTGGTAGAACTTGAATTGAATACCAAAGTAGTAAGAATATATTGTGAAGTTAGTATTAGGGTTAGGGTAAACTCTACAAGAGCATAGTAGTTTAATAGTATATCCTAACCACCAGTATTGGTCTTGGCTATAGCGATACCAGATCAGCTATAAAAATAGAATACAAAAGATTCTGAAAGGTTTAGTACAAAGTCAAAGGTTCTCCATATGAGTAAATTGCTTTAAAGACTTAGTGGCTATGGCATATTTTTATCAGCATTGGCTAGGGTTGTTGGTAGGCAAAGATAGATGGATGGATACAAAAACAGAGTGATTAAATAAGGAACCTACAAGTGGGTTTCAGGTATGGCAGCTAGTGTAGAACCTTTGGGTGGACTACTTAAATTAGACAATAACTAAAGTTGTACAAATAGCTAGTTGTACACTCTCTTCATGGTTGCTCTCTGTGGTTGTAATGCAATTATTAGCCAAATATACTATTAATAACATCCTGAATCACAAGTACTCATCTAATATTTAAAAAAAAAAAAATTAATTTATAAAAATTTTAATTTTTTTTTTTTTTTTTTTTTGTTAAAGGCCATACTTGTGACGATACTTTATTGACTTTATATTGGGTTAGCTATTACAACTATTTTTATAGAGATGAGAATACAGCTAGTCACATATGCAACTTTTGGTTGCCTATTTAAGTAGTCCGCCCTAAGGTTCTACACTAGGTATCTTACCTATAACCTACTAAGAGATTATTCATTTAAACCCTCTGATCATCTGTCTTGTCATATTGGAATTCCCAACTAACCCCCTGTATATACCTAACCGATATACCATCTGAGCAGTATAGTACCTACCCTTTTAGTACTAGTTCCTAGGCCATTACACATTTTAAAGTACGTCACCTGCCAGTAAGGTGCAAGGGGCCCTCTGTTGTTAACTATCTATTCATTTTTAGAACACTAACATAGGCTACCCTTGCAGAGTTCACCCAGATTCCAGTACTGACTTCACAGCATATCTTTAGTACTTTTAGTATACTCCTGATTTGAATTAAGACTTCCAATCCAGATAGCCTGGAAGGACTGTGACCTGTTCTTAATATATTGAGGCTGGCCCAATATTCTTTTTCTCTAGTCTGAAATCTGGTGGCCTGGTTAGTGGTACCCCTCATCCGAGGTTTTTGCTTACCTGAATCCTTCACATTAGTATCCATTTCCTAGGTTTAGCCTTTACAATAATACTGTCAAAGATCCATGTTACCTCTCTGCTCGGAATTTCCAAGTAGGCTCTGGCTTTTTAGTTCTATGGATTTACATGGCCCAAGGAGTTATTTAGGTTTGCACCACTTGGTACTGGTTTGCATTCCTCTGTATAACAGGTTACACAGATGCCCAGACCTGCCAGTCATGCTGGTGTGACCATAGTTACAGGTATCCTATCCCAACTGATCAACAGAATGCCGTCGCCATAATACCGTCTATATATTACATAGGTAATTATCTAAATTTTGCTGTTAGTGGGTTTTGAACTCACAACCTATCACTTGAAGGTATGACAACTTATTCACTTCACTAAGTTGCTACACCCCTAAAATTTTAATTTAAATTTTCTAATTTGATATTTTTTAGTTGTTTTTATAAGTGCTTAGAAGTAGTTAATACATTAGTTAAAAGTATCTGTTAACTAGAAGCTGTATCAAACTAGCTAGAAAGGTTATATACAAATAGTTTTAAAACATTATATTTGTAGTAAAATATAAAAAAAATTTATAAATAATGTTTATTAAATGCTTTCATATTGTTTGTTATAAGTAAAAAAAAAAATAATTAAACAAAATTGTAAAGAAAAATAAATGTTTGTATATATTGTTACAAAGTAGTTTTTTAGCATAGCATAGTATATTATATTATTAGTAGTTGTTATATATTTATTATTGTATTTTATATTATATTTATTA
>CAJVQA010008995.1:0-12468 GCA_910591915.1 Cetraspora pellucida
AACTAAAATATAACCTTGACTATTTTTATTTACCTACTTTCTTTACTTAAAAAGAAATACCAATTACATACAAGCTCTGTAAATTCTGCAAAAACATCTTTTCTATTTAAACATTTAACAAACTTTTTCAACTTAAACTACTACAAAATCTTCTTACTATAAACATTTTACTACTTATCGAAATCATTAACTTTCAAAATTCTAATTTGAAACTTTATTCAATTAGAAATAAAATCCTTCTAAATAACTTGCCAACAATGTTAAATTTAAATATTCACTACCTCCTATTTTATTTAACTCCAAATTGCTCTTATTGTAATCAATATAAAAGCATTAAACATTTACTCTAATACTTACTTCATACTTACAATCCACAAAACATTCTTATCAATGAAACTACCAATATCTTAAGCTTCTTAAACTTCTCAGAAACTATACCATATACTATAATTCAAATTCTTAACTCACAAAATCACTTTTCAAACTTTACTATATATAATTCAATACTTTTATTTATTCAAGACACAATTACACTTAACTAATATAAACAACTTCAACTAATTCTAAAAAAACTAACTAACAACTTTCTTATCTTTTTATTTAACTTTCTACTCAACTGGTTTAACCTTACTATCTGACAAACTTATAATACTAAACAATATGAATAGGAATTAGCACAAGGAATTACTGCTCTTACTAAAAAGAAAAATAATGCCTGTTTACTAATTATACAATCTTCTAACTCCAATAACAATATATTTGCATTCAACACCAATATAGACCAATTTATTCTTAAAACTTTTTCTCAAAATTTCACTATATATATCTGCTTTTACTAAATTAAAATAATCTTAAGGATTTTTTTTACCCTCTTTTGTAGTTAATAATTACAATAGTAGATTTAACTAAAACAGAAAATTAAAGATTAATATCATACTAAATGTTATTATATATATAGCAACAATAGTATAGTTTAGAAATATTTCATTTATATATTTATATCTAATTAATATACCTATGTATTACTATTTTTTCTACTTGATATTATATAAATAAAAAAAAAAAAAAATACATTCCTCTATATATATATAATATTACATTTTGTATAGATGCTCTGAGCTCTTATTTGAGATGATGTGTCTAAGATTACAGATCTTTTTTTTTTTGTCTAACTGATCAATCAGATACAATTACTATAATACAGATATAATTATTCAAATTTCACTGTTTATAGAATTTGAACACTAGATCTGCCACTTGGAGTTGACAATCTGTTTACTTTACTAAACACTATACTTCATTAAGTGTTTGTTATTATACTCTAGATAATAAATAAATTTATAAAACTATTTTTTTAATTTTTTTATTTAAACTTTAATACATTATATTATTCTTTAAAAAATATATATATTTAAGTTAAATTGGAATGTGATAACTTAATAAAGTGAATAAGTTGTTAACCTTTTAAATAATAGATAGTAAGTTCAAATCCTACTAATGATAAAAATTTAGATAATTACTTATGTAATATTTGTATTATGACAACAGTTTCTAATGATTGAATTAAGATACTTGTAATTATAGTTGCATAGTATAACTGGCAGGTTATGGGGCATCTGTGTAACTAGTTATACAAAAAAATGCAAACTGGCATCAAGCAATGCAAACTCAAGATAAGTTCTTACAACTATATAAATCTGTAAAAATTGGGAAACAAGAAGCCTATTTGAAAAGACCCAAGTAAAAAGATAATACAGATCTTTAATGATACTACTGTAAAGGCTAGACCTAGGAAACAGATATCAATATAAAATATCTGAACAGACAAAAACCTCTAGGTAGAGAGTATTACCAATTAGGCTGCCAGAATTCTAATCGAGAGGACTAGAAGAAAAAGATATTGAGCCAACCTAATATACTAATAGACTAGTTATAGTCCTATTGGGCTATCTGAATTAAGAGTTTAAAAAAAAAGCAAGAATATACTAAAAGTACTAAAAATATGCTATAAAGTAAGTACTAGAGTCTGGGTAAACTCTGCAAGAATAAGCTTTATTAATAGTCCTAAAGTAGGTAAGTTAATTAATAGTAAAGCTCTCTAAGCTCTACAGTTAGATAACATGCTCTAAAATTAGATAACAGCTTAACAAACATATAGAAAAAAGGCATAATGTTGGGTTAGATAGCACTTAGATGTATAAGAACTAATATAGCTAATTGTATGATATAATATAGGAATCAGAGTATTTAATTAGATAGTCTTCTAGTAGATTATAAGTATGACAGCTAGTATAAAATCCTTAGATAAACTACTTAAATAGATAACCAAAAGTTATATATATGACTAGTTATATGCTTACTCTGTACAAGTAATATATATATAATATATTTACTAAAAACACAAATAAAGATATTAGTTATCATTAACATCAGCTTTAATAATAATAATAATAATAATAAAAAGTTAAATTAATATTTTTTATTGTTATTAAAGCTAATATTAATAGCAATTATTACTTTTATTATGCTTTTAATTATATATTATATATAACTTATACAAAGTAAATATTTAACTAGTTATAAAAGAAACAACACTTTCTAATGATTAGGTTATGCAAAATTAATTAATTGATTTTTATAACCTGGTCAGATCAAAATTTGAAAAAAAATTTTTATATATTTTAATAACCAGATAGGATTTTAAAAAAAAATTTATAAAAAAGATATAGCAACTTAGTAAAATGATCAGGTTGTTAACCTCCAAGTGGCAGGTCTAGAGTTCAAATTCTATAGATAACAAATTTTGGAAACTAGGTCTGTGTTATGCTAACTGTTTTTGTTAATTAGTTGAATTAGTGTATTTGTAATCTTCAGTTGCACTATCTTGAATAAGAGCTTAAAGCATCTATGCAAAGTATAATGTAACATCTACATAGAGAAATGTTAATAACCAGTGTTGTATAAGACTTTAGTGCAAACATATAATAAGACCACTAGGTATAAAAAATGAAGAAATTGAAAAATCAGAAACTTACTTGAAAATTTCAAGTAAATAGATAGCACAAAACTTTCAATAATACTGTTAGACTGATAAAAGCTTATAAAACACTCTTAAAGAAATAGGTGAATAAAATGGATGACAAAATATATAGAAGAGCATATAACCAATTAGGTTACCAGAATTGCCAAAGAAAAAGAATACTAAGACATACTATATTGGGCTATCTGAATTGAGAGTCTAGAAAGTTCTGTCAGTTCTGAGTAGTAGTTAGTAAAGGATGATAGAGAAGATATCAGAAAAATAAGTACTAGAGTTTTAAGTAAACCTTACAAGAGTAAAAGCAGTTTAATGATTAGCTCCAACTGCAAGTAATAATTTAGGCCAAAGCAATATTAAGTAAGCTATAAGTATGCGATACAAAATACACTGATAGGTTTAGTACAAAGTTAAATATAACTTAATAACTATAGCATATCTTTATTAGTTTATCAGAGTTATTGATAAGGTGTAGTAGATACAAGATCAAAGTGTTTAAATAGAGGTCTTACAAGTAGGTTCTAGGTATAGCAATTAGTATAAACCTTTAAGCAGACTACTTAAATTAAACAATAACTAAAGTTGTACAAGTAACTAGTTATACACTCTTTCTATAATCATCTTTGCACTGTTATATCAACAGATGCTAGTCAACTAATACTACTAATAAAATCCTGAGTTGTATATACTTACTTTAATATTTAAAAAAAATAATAATAATAAATTTATAAAAATTTTTTAATAGTTTTATATATAAAATTTAAAAAAAAACCTCTAGCTGACCAGGTCTGTTTAAAAATTTTATATTATAAAAATCAATATATTAAATTTATATGACCTTATTTGAACTAAATTTTTTTTTTAATTTTAAGTAATTATGTTAATATTTTATTAAAATTCTTTTTGTTTTTTTTGATATTATGTTTATTAAATATATATTGTTTTTTTTAAATATTAAGGTGAGTACTTGTAATCCAAGATTTTATTGATAGTATATTTGACTAATAATTGCATTACAACCACAAAGAGCAATTATAAAAAGAGTATACAACTAGTTATATAACTTTATTCATTGTTTAATTTAAGTAGTTTGTCTAAAGGTTCTATACTAACTGTTATATCTGAAACCTGCTTGTAAGTTTCTTATTTAAACATTCTAGTTTCTGTATTTACCTATTTTTTTTTTTTTTGAGTATCTTTGTTGCTTCAGCAACTAGGGGCACAGGTGGTATTCTTTATTAAGATATTATTATATTAAAATATTGTAAGTAGACTAAGTATAATTTAGATATTTACAAATTAGTTTAGCAGTTTTAGGTCTATAACCTAGTGTGTTATGTTTTAAGATATGTATTTCTTTTGAAATATAAGCTTTGATTAGCATACTAAGTGAGCTTAAAGATGTATCAGAATCTTTTTATTTTAATAAAGTATATTAACACCAAATTTCATATATTATATTGATA
Organism: Cetraspora pellucida; assembly: GCA_910591915.1. Classification (NCBI taxonomy): domain Eukaryota; kingdom Fungi; phylum Glomeromycota; class Glomeromycetes; order Diversisporales; family Gigasporaceae; genus Cetraspora; species Cetraspora pellucida. Next base: position 4,504 of record CAJVQA010008995.1, read on the forward strand.
TGTAACCAGGTTATAGTAGTTAATGCTTAGGTGCATCCAATATTAGAAGCTTAAAAAACATCTTCTAAAGTAGTTAATAAAGGTTTTTCTTTATTAATGTTAAGAAACTTATATGCCTCTTTCCAGATTATTCTACTTCTAGGACATTCTAAAGCAAAATGTTCGAGGGTTTGTAGCTCTTCAGGGCACCAAATACAATCACCTGTTTCTGATGATTCAATGTGTTTGAGGCAATAATCTAAAGAAAGAGCTCTGTGAAAAAGATGCCAAAAAATATCTTTTTTCTTATTGCATATAGTCTTTAAAAAAAGCCAAGTAGGTAGAGTAGACTGAATTGCAGAATGAACTAAAATAGGAAGAGGTGTAGTCTTCTTTAAAAGCTTCAAGATTTTTTTGACTAAGAGCATATCTTCTTTTATTTCTTTGATTATAATTTCTTTTTTATTTCAAGGCCAATTAGTAATAGCAAAAATCCTTTCTTTAGTTCATGTCTAGGCTAGTAAATAGGGTTTCCATTCTGTAGGCCAAGCTTTTGAATGAATATTATCAAAGCTTAGAGCCTGGATAGGGAAGATATTTCTTTTTTCTTTGAGCATTATGTATATTTTGTCTTTTTTATATACTGCCTATATTGAGCTTGAAATAAGAAGTTTTATCTAAACAGAGATTAAATGAGTGTCCAACATATCCTTAATGATTGGTGTTTGAAGACCTGCCAGGTTTATAGATTGTTGAAAAGTAGAATATCTGGGAAGCATTCATAAAGAGCCTTTAATCTAAAAAGAGATGATTCTGTTATTTCTGCTACTTGCTTTCTGTTAGGAGGTAGCAAATAGGCTGAATATCAGATTTTAGATAGAATTAAAGAGTTTGCAATAAGAATTTTTTCCTTGAAAGAGAGATTTCTATTTAAAAGTTTATTAAGTGATTCTTTTAGTTTGTTAATAGTTGTAGTCCAAAGGTCTTTTTTTGGTTGATCATTTATGAGAACCTTGTAGCCTAGAATAGTAATAGTATTCTGTTCCTCTAGTTTAGTGAACTAGTCTTTATTATGAAGTTTTATTCTTCATATAGTAGAAGTGAAGAAAACTAGTTTTGTTTTTGCTTTATTGATTTTTGCATTTGATGCAGCCTCATATAGGCTTAATGAAGATTGTACTTTATTTTAGTTTGAAGAAGATCCAATTCCTATAGTCAAATTATCAGCATATGCTAAAGTTTTAAAATATTAGTTTTTTAGTTTAATTTCTTGCATTTGTCTTTTTAGAGTTCTTGTGAGTAGCTTGAAAGCTAGTATATATAACAGAGGTGAAAAAGAATTATCTTGTCTAATACCTCTTTCTACTTTAAAAGGTTTAGAGATATAACCTGCCTTGACAATATAGGCTTCTTGGCAAGAAAAAAGATTTTGAATCAGACTAATAAATTTAGAATTGAAGTTCATGCTTTCTAAAGTAATCTTTAAAAAGTCATGACTCACTTGGTCAAAGGCTTTTTGTTGGTCTATGAAGAGCAGCCAGTATTGTTTAGATAGGTCTAATTGGTTTCTTATAGTAGTAATAATATCTAGAGCTACATCTGTAATCAATCTGTTTTGTATAAATTCATGTTGCTGATATGGTATAAGATTCTTACAAATAAGATTCAAATGGTTTGCTATGATCTTCATAAATATTTTGGCATTACTATTTACTAAAGATATGGGTCTCCAATTGTTCATATTTTTTAGATTTGTTGTTTTTTTAGGTATTAAGGAAATCAGACTTTTGTATCACAAGGTTGGCATGATTCATGAGACTAAAGCTCGATTAAATACTTTGTACAGAATTAAAGTTATAGCCTCTTCTGTAAGTTTGTAGAACTCATATATTAGACTATTAGTATCTGGTGTTTTGTTGTTTGGAAGGTTTTTAATAATATTATTAATTTTCTTTTGGGTAATTTCTTATATAAGTACTAAATTATGAATTAATAAAGCTTAAGACAAATTTTCTGTAATCTTTTTAGCTGAGTTAATATTTATGTCTTCTTTTGTATATATTTTGGCATAAGTGTTTCTAATATATTGAAGAGTATTTTCACTCGAATGTGATAAGGTCTTAGGATTCTTGATGGTTTTCAAGAATAAGTAGGCTTTTCTAATTTTATATCTAGCAAAAAAGTATTTTGTTAATTTTTCTCCTTGCTCAATCTATTGTGCTTTTGAGTGTATTTGCCATTTTTCTATAAAGTATGATAATTCATTTTGGAGATCTAAGCTTAGTTTGTTAATTTGATTATATAAAAAAGAGTTTTTTGAGTTATGCACTAGTCTTTTTTTCAATTGGGTTATATTTTTGTTTAGTTTTGCAATCTTGTTTTCTACAGCTTTTGGCTTTTTAAATGCTCTTATAATAGATTGTATATAAACTTTACAAAAGTTCCAATTATCTGTTTCTTCAAATGCAGTAATTTCTTCAAGCACTTCTTTTTTCAGTTTTTCATTCATAAAGCAGTTTTTGTTAAATCTTCAAAGAACTGACTTTTTTTTTTCAGTTTTAATACAAAGAGTACATTCTATCAGAAGATAATCTGAGTTGCCAAACTTTGTATTGATTTGTGAAATAAGATGTGTATTATTTTTATCAATAAAGATATAATCTAAATAAGTAGCCATTGTATGATTGCCTTGTGTTTTTTGGAAAAATGTATGAAAGAGTCTTGTTTTTGCAAAATTTGAGGAATTTGTAAAGTTTCTAGTATGGTTTAGGAGTTGTACTCTTGTTGGGTCTTGCTGAGGTGCTGTCTTACTAGTTTTATCTTTTTCTGGATATAAATTGGTATTGAAGTCGCCTTCAATTATATTGATAGCATTTTTATTAATTTGAGATACCTATTTCTTGAAAAAAAGTTTTCTATTATTAGAGTTCAGAGAAGCATATATATTGAAAACTTGAAATGTAAGTTCTTTGAATTTGAAATTAGTAGTAATGATTCTATTATCTATATTTATTTTTGTATTTTTAAATATTATATCTTTGTTGTCTGCAAGTATAGCTGTCTTGTTTGTTCAAATTGAATCAAAAATTCACTGATTTTTTAAAAAGCTTTGCATGTTCTTGTCATTTAAATTTGTTTTTTGTAATATAATAAGGTCTAGTTTGTAAGATTTTAAAAAAGTTAAAGTATTTCATTGTTTCTGTTGATTGTTCAGCTCTTTTATATTAAGGCTTGCAATTTTAAATTTGAATTGTCCAGTCATATTATAAATAGAATAGTACAAATATTAGATCTGTAAGTTTTGTACTCCATTGTGAGATTTCTTGTATAGAGCTGACCTAGTTGTTACAATCTTCTGATTTGTAAGATCATTCTTGTTTTTTTTATTTTTTCTTTTTCTTTGTAAAATTAAAGTAAATCCATTATCAGATATTTCAGATTAAATTTGCTGAATATTATTATTTGTAATTAGCACTACTAGTATGCTTAGAGAAATAGGTTGTTCCATTTTCAAAACTTGAACTATTGTTAAGTTTTCTATAGTAGGAACTTCATTGTTAGTATCACTAATGCCTTCATCAATTGGACCATTTAAATTTTTTTTTATTGATGTAGAGTTATTTGTTTTCTTATTCCTATTAGTGTTGGAGGTGTTAGGAAGAATTTCTTCTGATTGAGAATTATTAAAGTTTACTTCTTTTATAAGATTATTTTGTTCTTGCTGATCTGTATTCATATTTTCTAAGTTTGTTAAAGGAAGTTTTTCTTTTCTTTTATTAGAAAGAAAATTGTTATAGTAACAACAAAGTTCAATAGCTTTCTTGTATTGAGTGCAGTCTTTTTTGATATGTTCTTCATTGTCACAAAAGTAGCATAGCTTGGAAGCTGCACACCACTCTGTAGTAACTTTGTTATCTAAAATGATGTAGAATCGAGAAATTTTTTTTTCTAAATCTGAGTTTTCTGTAGTCTTAAAGATAATAATCTATTGATTAGTTAGATAAGAAGTGCTTTCTATTAAGAGTAGCTTGATTAAAGCAATTTTACCAAAATTTTCAAAGGCATTTTTGATTCTATTTAAAATAAATTTCTTGTCACCTAAAGGAACATTTCTGATTTTAACTAGCAAAAAGAATCTTCTAGTGTCAACAGAAATATGTCTATAATATATACGATTAAAAATTTCAATTCCTTTAGTAGCATAGTGCTTAAGCTTTTCCTTATTTGTAAAAATTAGTTCTAGATGGGTATGAAATCCTCTATTTACATGTGGCTTAGCAGTAATTATGTCTCATCCAGCTGTCTTATAAAAAGAAATCATAATATTATTTAGTAAACTATTTAGGTTATGAATGTCTAAAATAAGAGCATTATCATTTTTAGACTTGATATTGTTTCTTGATGAGAATGAAAAGAAGGTTGATTGTTCTCTCTTGACTTTTGCAAATAAGCTTGACCATGGTTTGTTTAAGGCCTTTTTGCTTTTGTTTATACCTGTTGCATTGGATTTTGTATAAGATGTATTATTTTGTTCAATATATGAAGTTTTTGTTGTTTTGTTTTTGTTGTTGTTTTGTCTTTCAGAATGCGTTTTAGAACTAGATGTTACTATAAAGCTGTTTTGATTCTTCTTTTTTTCAGAAGCTCTTGTTTTGTTTTCTAAAGTAACTTGCTCATTCTAGCTAATATTGTTTAGAGAGTTATATTGCATAGAGTTAGTTAAAACTTCTTGGCTAGTTTTTGTTGTCATAGTATACTCTTTAGAAAAAAAAATAGTTTTAGTTATTGCTAGTTGTTTTTTTGTCAAAAAGTTTGTTAATTTATTTTTTTTGTTTTTGTAGACTTTTAAAACAAAAGTTTTGCACTTTTTAAGAACAAGAGAGAGAGCTCCTGTTCTGCTACTGTTTTTGAAGTTAGTAAAACCCTGTGTAAAGTATATTTTATCTTTTTTAAAATTGTTCTCTTTCTTAAACATAGTGGTCAGAAGAGGTATTTACCTATTTACTTCTGTCTATCTATGATCTTGATTGATGTTGATAAAAATATGTTATAGTTATTAAGTTTTTAAAGCAGTTTATTTATATAGAAAACTTTTGACCTTGTACTAAATTTTTTAGAATTTTTTGTATTTCATTCTTATAACTAATTTGGTATTATTATAATTGAGACTAATATTTGTAGGCAGAACATATTATTAAACTGCTATGCTCTTATAAAGTTTACCTTAATCTTGATACTAACTTCACAACATATCTCTATTATATTAGTATTTAATTTACATTTCATTAAGCTCTCAAACCAGATAGTATAAAAAGCTAAATCATAATCATAACTTTTGTTTACATGTTCTTTAATATATAATCTTTTACTCTAAAACAGATTTTAACAGTCTGACTAGTTCTATTCAGCTCTTTTCCAAAGGCTAACTTTTTGCCTAACTTCACAAGTTCTAATTTTATTTAATAGATCTAGTCTTTATAGTAACATTATTAAAAGTTTAGGTTATCTCTTTATTTAGATCTTCTAAGTAAATTTTTGTCTTCTTGGTTTCTGTAATTTATATAGCTACAAAAACTTATCATGAGTTTATAATATCTAATACCAGTTTGTGTTTTTTTATACAAAATACAACTATTGCACAAATGCTATATAACCTTTTAGTCAAGCTAGTATAACACAAATAACAAATATCAAATTCTAACTAATAGTGAAAAACAACTAATTATAATACAAAAAGAATTTTAAATTTTTACTAATATTGAGATTTGAACTTTAAATATAAATATATATTCATATTAAACTTTATAAAAAAATAAATAATTAGTTATATATATAACTTTTTTATATTATTTATTTAAGAAGTTTATTTAAAAATTTTTTACTAATTGCTATATTTAATATTTTTGCTTAAGTGTTTTATTTTAAACTTTTTAAATCTGCAACTATATTAACATTACTAAGTTATATTCAAATTATTGTTTTAACTATAAAATTATTTTATTTTCAAACTAAATCTTTTAGAACTTTTTGTATTTATTTTTATAGCTAATTTAGTATTGTTATAACAGATTTAATATTTGCAATTAGAACTAACTATTAAAACTGTTATATCTTTACAAAGTTTACTTAAATCTTAGTACTATTTTATAACAAATCTAAAATATTTTAGTATATTTTACATTGTTATCAAACTCTAAATTTAAATAGTTTAACAAGTATATAATTAATTTATTATATATTAGATAGTATAATATATTTTTTTTAGTTTATTCTAGTAGTCTAATTGATAATATCTTTTATTTAAAAATTCTTATCTATTTGACTTCTTTATATTAATATTTATTTTATAAGACTAAGCTTTATAGTAGTATTATTAAACTTTGTATTATCTCTTTGTTTAAATCTTTCTAAATAAATTTTTTGTTTTGATATAAGAAACTAGAAAAAAAAAAAATAAAAAATAAAATAATATATTAAAAAAGCTTAAAGCAAATATAGTTTTAGAAATATTAAACATAATTTATATATTAATTAAGTATATAGAAAAAAAAAATTTAGAGCCTTTGCAAACCTGGTTCTGAAAAAAAAATCTTAAAAAAGTAATAAATAATGCAAGTTTATTTAATTTTAAAAAATATAAATTAAGAATACAGTTTGAATAACATTAGACCAATAGTACTAATCAAAACTTTTAAAAAAATAGTTACAAAAGTAGCACCAAAAAGATTAACAAAAATATTTATAAAAAAAATATATTTAAAGAGTCAAACTATGCAAGTTTGCTAGACAACTTAATAAAACAACTAATATATATATATTAAATATAATAATAAAAGAAGTACAAAAGAAAAATAAAAAAATATAAATACTTCTACAAAACATAAAAAAGATATTTAACTTAATGTTATTAGAAAGCCTAGAATGAGCTTTTAAAAAAGTCAAATACTATAAAAAACAAGAAAATATATAAAGGGTATAGCAACTTAGTAAAGTGGATAAGTTGTTATACTCTCAAGTAGTAGATTGTAAGTTCAAAATCTACCAACAGTGACATTTGAATAATCACTTATGTAATATATAGACAGTATTACAGTAACAGCATTCTGTTGATCAGTTGAGATAGGATACCTGTAATTATGATCATATCAGCATAACTGGCAGGTCTGGAGCATCTGTGTAACTTGTTACACAGAGAAATGCAAACCAGTACTGGGTGGTGCAAACCTAAAATAAGTTCTTGAGCTGTGTAAATCTGTAGAACTGAGAAGCCAGAACCCACTTGGAAATTCTGAGCAAAGAGGTAACATGGATCTTTGATAGTACTACTGTAAAGGCTAGACCTAGGAAATAGATACCAATGTGAAGAATTTGGGCAGGCAAGAACCTCAGATGAGGGGTATCACCAACCAGATTGCTGAATTTTGGATCAGAGAAAAAGGATATTGGGCCGGCCTCAATATACCAAAGACAGGTCACAGTTCTTCTAAACTATCTGAATTGGGAGTCTGAGTTCAAAGCAGAAGTATACTAAAAGTACTAGGGATATGCTGTAAAGTTAGTACTTGGGTCTGGGTAAACTCTGCAAGGGTAGCCTGTGTTAGTATTCTAAAAGTAGATAGATAGTTAACAACAGAGAGCCCTCTGCGCCTTACTGGCAGATAACATATTCTAAAATATATAATGGTCTAGGAACCAGTACAAAAAGGGTAAGTATTATACTGCTCAGACAGTATACCAGTTAGGTATATATGGAGGATTAGTTGGGGATTCCAATATAACAGGGCAGATGATCAGAGGGTTTAAATGGATAATCTCCTAGTAGGTTATAGGTATGGCATCTAGTGTAGAACTTTAGGGTAAACTACTTAAATAGGTAACCAAAAGTTACATGTGTAACTAGCTGTACTCTCATCTCTGTAAAAATAGTTGTAATAGCTAACCTGATATAAAGTCAATAAAGTATCATCACAAGTATGGCCTTTAACA
>CAJVQA010008996.1:0-12468 GCA_910591915.1 Cetraspora pellucida
TTTTTATTTATTTTATTTTTCTTTAAATAAAAGATCTTCTACTCGACACTCATCACTTTAAAATTTGCTACAGCTTGATAGTTTTTAGTAAATTTTATTACAATATCAAGAACTTTTACAACTTCTATTAATAGAAAATCTTTTTATAACATAGCTAACCTTCAAATTAATTTTACTAAATCAATACTCACAACTAACAATCTTTTAACTAATTATAGTTCTATTACTTATAATAGTCATTTATTTAATCTTCATTCTTCAAATAAACTATTTAAGTTTTTAGGATGCTAGTTTATACTTAACAACAACAAACAAAATAAACTAAGCTTATTATAGCTGAAACATTACATCTTATTAAAATTGCAAATACTAAAAAAATTACTAACATATATGCATGGTATATTATTAATATAGTTATTATTTTTATAATTGAATACTGCATTCATAACATTGTTCTTAGTCAGAACATATGCAACAAAATTCTTACTAATCATATTGAACTTGTTAAAAGCAAAGCCAAACTTAGTTATACAATTCTTTTTTTTTTTTTTTAATGTTAAGATAAGTACATGTGCCTTAGGATTTTATTGGTAGTATCAGTTGGCTAGTATCTGTTAACATAATAGTATAAAGGCAATCATAAAAAGAATATACAACTAGCCACTTGTACAACTTTAGTTATTGTCTAATTTAAGTAGTTTGCCTGAAGGTTCTACATTAGTTGCTATATCTAGAACCTATCTGTAGGACCTCTATTTAAACACTCTGATCTCATATCCATTACACTTTACTAATGACTTCAATAAACTGGTAAAAATATGCCATAGTTACTAAGTTATGTTTAACTTTGTACTAAATCTATTAGTGTATTCTGTATTCTATACTTACAGCTTACTTAGTATCACTTTGACCTAAACCATTACTTCAATTAGGACTAATCATTAAACTGCTTTTACTCTTGTAAGGTTCACCCAAAACTTCAGTACTTATCTTTCTAATGTCCTCTTCATTGTCTCTTACTAACTACTACTTAGGACTGACAGGACTCTCTGAACTTTCAATCCAGATAGCCTGATATAATATATCTTAGTATTCTTTTTTTTTAGTGATTCTGGTGGCCTGGTTGGTTATATACTCTTCTATACATCTTGTTATCCAATTTATCTGCCTATTTCTTTAAGGTGTTTCATAGACTTTTATCAGTCTGACAGCACCATTGAAAGTTTTGTACTATTTTTTTACTCAGGATTTTTAAGTAGGTTTCTGACTTTTTGGTTTCTTTGCTTTTTGTGCCTGGTAGTTTTATCATGAATTTGCACTGAAGTCTTATGCAATACTAGTTATACATTCCTCTATGTGTGTGTAACATTACACTTAGTATAAATGCTTCAAGCTCCTATTTGAGATGGTGCAACTAAAGGTTACAGATACACTAATCCAACTGATTGACAAAGACAGTTATTATAACACAGACCTATTTTACAAAATTCATTATCTATAGGATTTGAACTCTAAATCTGCCACTTAGAGGTTAACAATCTAACCATTTCACTAAGTTATCATATCTCTGTTATATAATTTCTATTAGCACTATACTCTACTTTTAACTATATAATATTTAAAATATATAAAATATTCAACTTTAACATTATATTACAAATTATACTAAAAGACTTAACTCTTCTAATCTTCTTGGTATTAGTACTTATATTCAGCTTTAACAACTTCATAATAATCTTTAGTTACTTACTAGCATTTTAATTTATAATAATTCTATTATTGATAAACCAAACAAACACATTACTAATTTTAAAATAATTCAACTTTTTAAACATTTTAACATTATATTTACTTCTAACTCAACTTATAATATTTTATACACTATTTAACAAGGTTCTATCTTATTAGAATCTTTGCTTTTCTTATATCTAAAATACTTAACTTTCAAAAAACAACTTAAGCATTATGGTATTTTATATTTTAATTAACTTACTATATTTGACAACTCATGCTTATTAGACTAAAAACATATTTTTTCTTGTATATACAAGATTTTAAAAGGCAAATAGCTACTTTGATTTACTTACTTAGAAGACCAAGTTACAAGCCACTCTTACAATTGTATACTTTACCAACACCTACATTTATTTAACACAAACTATTACAGTTATACAACTAAACATTTCTTATCTTGTAAAAAATTATAGCTTATTACAATACTTGATAACCAAATCATTACTAGCAAAGCCAGAAGGCAACCTTTTTCATCTGGATTTATTCTCATTGCCTACTAGCAATGTAATATTAAATTACAATTTATTTAACTTTACCCTCTTTTACTTATTTAATTCAATATATTTTCTGACTGTTTTTTTAACTCTTAAACAATTGCTAACAAATATATAATTATTATTTCTACTAACCTTTCAACTTAATTATTAGGTTGAGTTAATACTTATAACAAAACCCTTAATTTTAATGCTAATTATCTTGACCTTATATACTTCATCACAATTTAACATCCTACTTAAATTTCAGATCTTTCTATAATTTTTGAACCTAGTTCACTTATATATAACTTTCAACAAATAGCCAACTATAATACTAATTTATTAGAACTTCATTTTTACACAAATGGCTTTGTTATTAATTTAGATACTTCACAATGCTCTATAGGTATTAGATAGGCTCAAGTTTCTAATAACTCTATACTACATACATTTCAGACTTAAACAAAACTTTGATCTTATTTATTTAAAGCTAAACTTATTGCTATCTTATTTGCTCTTATTACTACTTCTAGAAATAGTAGTATAAACATATATACAAATTCTCAATTTGTAATTTCTAAATACCAAAGCATTTTAAACTCTTTTATAACTTTATTCTATATATATACATCATATTTTTCATATAAAACTTACTAATTAACTTTGTTAACTTATACAAAATTCAAATTATTTTTTACAAAGTTACCACATATCAAGACAACATATTTAACAACCTTGTTAACTAATAGTACAAAACTATTATATTTACTATATCTAACTTTTATGTCTTACAATATTTATAACTTATTCTATATTCTAATCTTAAAAACTTCTCTTTAAAATTACCTATTTGTTATAGCATTTGTATAATTTGTTATATACATATTTATGCACTATAGATTACACAAAACTATTTTTAAAAATGGCACAAAATTCTTAACCAAGTTAATTAGCAAACTACCTAGCTATATATTAACAATAATCAAAAAATTTTAACCTTTTTATATAGCTTTCAATTTTTTGCTCTTAACTTCTTTAGAATTAAAATTCTACTTGATGACCTTTCTATTTTACATATTCTACACAAACAATATTACCTATACCTACCAACTTGTTATCAATGCTATAAAACCAGTTCCTATCTTTATTGAATAATATGTTTATCTGACCAACTACTATATAACCTTATTGACAGTTTATTACAACATACTTTAAATACAAATATATTTGATATTATTTCTAAAACTATAACTAAACTATATTACCAAATTAGACAACTGTATTGTATAATTATATACAAAACAGTAGACCTACTATCAGTTTTTTCAATCTTATTAGACTTAGTGCCAAATAAAATATCTCTATTATCTTAAATCTATTATTTAAAAAATAGTTATAACACTTATTATTAAATTTTTACTTCATTTTAATTAACAAATATATTATAAAATTTGGATTCCTTATTGTATTTCAACACTAATAACTCATTTTCCTACTTTTAATTAATTCTCTAATTCTATTTTACATTTATCTTAATCTTTTCTTTCTAATTTAATTCACTTCAAAATTAACTCCTAGTATATACAATAAATTAAATATTAAACTAACCTTTTATATATAATTACTAATATTCAAATCTAGATGAGCCTTGGCTATTTCTGTTAGTTTAAATTGCAGATAAACTAGTTTGAGCTTTTACTCTTTTTATAATATTTTTAAAAATAAATTTATATTTTATATAAAAATTTCAAATAAATATTTAATAAAAATAAAAGCATAGTCTTACTATTAATATTAAAAAAAAAAAAAAATTAAGAAAATTTTTTTTTATTTTATAAATCTAATTTTGTTTAAAAGAACACTTTTATTTTTTATTTTATTTTTTTTTAAGTTAAAGTTTCTGCCTTTGGGGATCAATGTTTTTATTCAAGTATTTAAACACAGATGTCTTCAGAAGCTTATATATATAGAAGGTTATAACTAGCCATACATATACTTTTGGTGTCTAATTTAAGTAGTTCACCTATACATTACTATACAGATTCTATACTAGATGCTATACCTGCAAGCCAACTATGAGTTTTGTTTATTTAAACTCTCTGCATATATAGTTTGACTTATGATCACAGAACATCTTTCAGGCTACATTTATCCAAAGTACCTGATGCTTTCAAGATCCTTAAGACTAATTTATTCTTAATACAAAACTTACTAGAACCTTCTGTGTTCTACATATAGTTAACCTAGTTTTATACAATATGCTATAGTTATCAAACACTTAAGTCATAAGAGTTATCTGTTTAACTACTATGTTATACTATTTCTACTCTTGTAAAGTTTACTAAAATCTTAGTATCTATCATTATAACATCTTCTTTATTATTCTTTACTAACTACTACTTAAAATCAACAGGACTCATCCAACTTCCAATTCAGATAGCCTAGTATAATATATATATGTATTCTTTTTCTCTAGTGACTTTGACAGTTTAGTTGGTTATATGCTTCTTTATATATCTTGCTATCTAGTTTATTTACCTATACCTTTGAGAAGGTTTCATAAGCTTCTATCAATCTGACTATATTGTTAAAAGTTCATGCTATCTCTTTACTTAGGAATTTTTAAGTAGGTTTCTGACTCTTTAGTTTTTTAGTTTACTGTACCTGATGGTCTTATTGTAGGTTTGCACTAAGGTCTTATATGATACTGATTATTAATATTCTTTATATATATATAATATTACACTTTGCATAAATACTTCAAGCTCTTATTCAAGATAATATAACTTAAGGTTACAGATACATCAATCCAACTAATCATCAAGAGACAGTTTGCTATAATACAAATTAATTTTAAATTTTGTCATAGGTGGTATTTAAACCTTAGACCTGTCACTTGGAGGATAACAACCCAACCACTACACTAGGATTACTATTCTCATAAAAAAGAACACTTTTATATAAAAGCTCAAGATCAATTAATATAGTAAAAATTTTTTAAGTTCTATTTTTTACTAATCAATAGTTTAAAATTTTTTTAAATTAAATCAAATTCAAATATTTGAATCAAATATTTAATTAAATCAAATTTTAAACAAATATATTTAATTTGATTAAATTCATATTTAATTTAATTTAAATTTGAAAAATTCTAATAATAATTCTTATAATCATAGTTATTACTTATTAAACCATTATATTATATTATTTCTACTTTTATAAAGTCTATTAAAACTTTAATATCTATCTTTCTAACAACTTATTTATTATTTTCTACTAAGCTCTCTTATTTAAAATTAACAAAACCTTTTAAGTTGCTAATTTAAATAGTTTAGCATAATATATTTTTGTATTTTTTTTTTAGCAAATTTTAGTAGTTTAGTTGTTATATGCTTTTTTATACATCTTTGTTATTTAGTTTATATATATATTTATTTTTTTAAAAAATATTTATAAGTTTTTATTAATTTAATAATATTGAAATTTTATATCACAGCTGATGCTAAATTTGGCTAATGTTGAAGTTTATATAATGATTGTCCAATAGTAAGTTATAATTAAAAAATTCAAAACAAATATTAATTTTGAAAATACCAAAAACTTACAAAGTAACACCTTTTATGAATTAATAAAAAAGTTTTCTTTTTTGATTTTATTTAATAGCTTACTAACTTTAACCTTAATATAACCTTTAATATTAATTTAAATACTAACTCTAACATAAATAAACTCTGTATATAATAACAAAATTGTCTTATTATATGTTATATGAACTTTAACATTAGCCAAATTCAGTATTAGTTATAACATTTTATATTATCTTTTTACTTAAAAATTTTTATATAAGTTTCTGACTTTTTAGTTTTTTAGTTTTTAGTATTTTATAATTTTATTATAGATTGTATTAAAATCTTTTGCAACACTAATTAGCATTCTTTTATATAAGTGTAATATTATATTTTGTATAAATATCTTAAGTTTTTATTTAAAATAATATGAACTAAAATTATAAATATACTAATTCAACTAATTATTAAAAGATAATCTGCTATAATACAAATATAATTTTTAAAGTTTGTTATAGATAGAATTAAATACTATATTTGCCAATTAGATTTGATACTTATTAAAATGGTATAGTGACTTAGTAAAATGAATAAGTTGTCAACCTTTTAAGTAGTAGGTTGTGAGTTTAAAACCTATCGATAATAAAATTTTGGATAATCATCTATGTAATATATAGAATATTATAGCAACAGCATTCTGTTAATCAGTTGAAATAAGACATCTATAACTACAATTATACTAGTATGACTAGCAGATTATAGAGCATTTGTGTAATATTAGAGTTATACAGAGAAATGCAAACTGGTATTAAATAGCACAAACTCAAGATATGTCCTTATAGCTGTATAAATTCATTAAACTGAAAAGCCAAAACTTATTTAAAAAAACTCAAGTAGAGAGATAGCATGGATCTTTAACAGTATTACTATAAAAGCTAGATTTAGAAAACAGATACCAATATGGAAAGAATTGAACATGCAAGAATTTTAGATAAAAGGTACTACCAACCAAACTACTAGAAGTTTCGAATTAAAAAAAAAGAATCTTAGAAAGCAGATTCTGAGATACTAATAACAGGTCATAGTTCTTTTAAGCTATTTAGATTAGAAATCTAAAGTTGAAAGCAGAAGTATATTATAAGTACTAGAGATATACTATGAAGTTAATGCTAGGATCTAAGTAAACTCTGCAAAGATGAGTCCTGTTAACAAAGATTAAATGTAGGTAGTTAGTTAGCAAAAGAGTCCTCTAGAGCCTTACAGTTAATTAAAATATTTTGAAATATGTAATAGCTTAATGGATGTACAAAAAGAAAGATCAAGATTAGGTTAAACAGCACTTAGATATATAGAAACTTGTATGCTATTTGTCAGTATAAGTATAGAGATCAAAGTGTTTAAATAGGTAATTTTCTAGCAAATTGCAGATATGATAATTAATGTAAAACCTGCTATGTAGACAGACTACTTAATTAGATAACCAAAAGTTGTATGTGTAACTAGTTGTATACTTACCTTATACAAGTTATGTAATCATAATTAAATATAATAAAAGCAGTAATTGCTAATAACTACAGCCTTAGTGAAAGCAAAAAAAAAAGTTTGACACTTATTTACTACTTTAATTATTATATTTTTATTTTATAAGTTCTAGCATAAGACTAAACTATTTTATTATAAATAGAAAAATTTGTATTTAAAAACATATATTTAGAAAAAGTTAACTATATTTTTTAAAAAAATATAAAATTATTAAACAAATTTATATATTTTTAATTATTTTTTTAATAAATTATATTAAATTATATATTTTGATTTATTTTTTATTTATTATTAAAAAAATATAATTTTAAATTTATAAAATTTAAAAAATTTAAATTTATTATAAAATTGATTTTTTTAAAATAAAATTTAACTAATTAAATTATATTATTATTGTATAACAAAACTTGATACAGTTTAATTTGGCATTATTATTAATTAAAATATAATTATATTGCATATTAATAAGCTTAATAAAGGTTTTGTTCAACCTATTATAACTAAAAAATAATTTAAAATAATTATCTATAACACTAATTAGAAAATAAAAACAACACAAATATAACTTAGAAAACTTTATTTTAAAAATTTTTTTATTTTTATTTAAAATTTCTATTTTGTATTTTAAAGTTTTTACTATAATATTATATAAATAAAAAAAATTAATAATTAAATATTTGATATTTTTAAATTATTTGCACTATATAATTAATATTTGTTTTTACAAAAAATTTATATAATTGTTTTTTATTATATTAACCTATATTAATATTAATCTAAACTACAAACCAAAATTTTATATATCAAAATTCTCTTATATATATATTAACTTTATTAATATTATTATTATAAATATAAATAAATTAATATTAATAAAAATTAGCTATATATCAGATATATTATTTTTTAAATTTTAAACTTTATTAAAAAGATTTAAAAAATAGTTTACAATTAAAAAGTATAATCATTACTAAGTATTATAGTCAAAACTTACTATAATTTTTTTATAATAATAAACTGCGAATTTATTACAATGATAAGTAATTTTTTTACTAAGTAAACATCTTTTAAATCTTTAAAGTTGTAAAACGCGTTATTACACTTCTCATAATAATAAAATCATTAAAATTAGTTGTGTAAATCATAAGATATTAAGATTTTTTCTTTTTTACTATATAGTTTTCTTATTGTCAAAAATGCTTAGCATTTCATTACTATATAAATGTTATAGTAAAATGCCCGCCGTATTTTATACCCTTCAATTGCGAACTGCCCTTTAAATACTTTAATAAAAAGTTTAAAAATATTAAAAAACATAAAATTTTAGCACTATATAATATCAAATATATATAATCAAATTATAAAAATAAAACCAAAAATTTTAAATTATATATAAATTAATATTTTTATATAAATATAAAAACTTTGCAATTGATTTTTAATTAGATAGATGCATTATACCAATTTTGTAGCTAATGGCGATTTTAAATAATCCATGTTCTTTTTAACCTAGCCAATTAATAATTTAAAACCTATTAAACAATCATCGGCTACTTTTTAAACATTTGATTTTTTATTTTTATTTTTTTTGAATGAAACATACTAACATACATGAAAACACCCACCCATTCAATAAAATTTGCCTACCTTGATATAACCAACCTGACATATATATATATTTTTTTTGTTGTACACAATATTTTATCTGAAGTTATATTCTAATAGTTATATGCAAAAGACAAGGGCAATAAGGAATTATACAAACCCCAAACCAAGGAAAAAAACTGTCGGAGAAGCCAAGAATCGTATGATGAAGGTTATAGAATACACTCAATAAAAATTAGCTAAGCCAAATAGAGTAAGGTCACAATTGTAAAATAATGTATCTCCAGCTCATGAAACAATTGGGAATCATGCAACAGGGAAATACGAACGATTTAATATATCACAATAAGCGGCAATTTTAATTTGCTGTCTGCGCTTACCGGATTTTATTTCCTTACCAGATAATCCTGCCCAACACATGAAGTCAATCTAAAACAATGAAGGCTGACATATATAAATTGTGTAAGACCTTGTCTAAAAAAAACACTACCATCCTATCACACAACCCTCCCTTTGATATTTGCAATACGAGATTGGACAGATATATCGTGAGCATGCACCTGCTGTCTGTGATTTTCCTCATTAGACCGATTCTTTTCTTCTTCCGCCCTTTTTAAATGTTCCGCCCTTTTTTCTTCCTATTTTTTCCAATGAATAATCAAGAACTTTAGTTAGAAATAACCAAACGCTATAAATACATACAAACCAAATAAACGGATGCATACCATCGAAATTTCATTATCACTATAAATCAATGTTACTTTTTGCTGTGATTTTTGCATATATTGCTGTGTAATAGATTGATCGCCCATACTATCAACTTGAGTACCACTTTCACTCATAGATGGAATGACAGCCGAATTGGGCAACGTTTGTTGATACTGTGTTAAAGAATTTGCCGATTGACCATTGTTGTAAGTCGGATATTGCTGACCAGATGTAGGAATTAATGAAGCTTGATACAACGAAGACGCAGGTGCGACAGTATTAGCGGGACGGGGAGGGAATATTGATGATTGACTGTTGTTGGAAGATAGTGCACCAAAAGGAGGTTGTGCGGTTCCAAATAACGGTGCGGATGTACCCGTAGGGGGACGCCATGGTTGGCCAGGAACGGAAGGTACCGTTTGTCCTGTCAACGCACTAAAATAGATAACGACAAAAAAAGGTCATCAGCTAGTCATACATCGTAAAATAAATGTGTGATTTTAATGGTTTACTTTGGTCGGAAAAGGCCGGGTTGTGGATACGGTGCTTGATTTAACATAGGTCTTTGATAAAATTGGCTATACTGATGAGGCATCAACGATGACAAGCTTTGTTGTTGAGGAATAGTATATCCAGGCGAAAAAGAATATGCACCTTGAGGATTGCCCTGCATCATGGCCTGATGCTGCGCAAGTTGCTTTTTAAGCTCTTCGCTTGAAATTTCAACGGGGTCCTCTGACCTGATTTTCTTTGAGGGTTGTCCACTTTCAAGCGCTTGCACGTGGGCCAGCATATCTGAATGTGGAATTCCTTCCATACCGAAAATTTCCACATCAGTGGATTCTCGACCTTTCATTGCATTAGGGACTCTAAAATTAAACCAAAAAATAACGTTAAATATGCCTTTTTCTTATGATAATTATATATTGCTATACAAACTTTCAAAATACAAGAAACTGCTTATTTGAATGTCCTTACGTGTCTATAGTTTCTTTATGCACCTGTGCAACATGAACAACCATTCCACCAGCTGTATTCAATTTTTTATTACAATGAGGACATTTAAAATGTTTCGCTTTCTGATGCTGGATTAATACTTTTTCATCTTCAAAATCTCGCTCACAATACCTAAAGTTAGTGGGTTAGTGTTTTTTTTTTAACGCTTAACATCGTATTTTTTGAAAACATACCAGCACCAAGGCCGGACTTGTCTCTTACTCTTCTTTTTACCCATTTCCTTGTTTTATTGAGACAAAGATCAATTTAAGGTTTTAGTAAATTTACGTAATTAAATTTCGATAGAAACAATCTAACGCTAATATTCCGCTAAAGTTACTAAACGGACGAATAATAATGTTTACTAACGGAACACAGTATTTGTTTCCATTTTTTTCATTGTTAAATTTTTAACTTATAGGTCTTGTGACAGTTTACCAAAAGTAGATATAAATTCTAGAACATCTATAGGGCATAAAAAATCCATTTGATTGATTTGATTGGTTGTCAATCCCTGAAATTTTATTGGCTAATTAGAGTGCTAAAAATACAATTGGCTATAAGAAAAGTCATTAACAAAATTTTATTAGCTGTTTACTATGTAAACTTAACTTTTTTAAAAAACAAATCAAGATAAAAGATATAGCTAAAAAAATAACTTGGACATTAAAAAAGCTCTAAAGAGCACATATAACCTATTAGATTAGTCAAAAAATAACAAATAATGTTTGAACTAATTTTTTACTTTTTAAGCATTATCTTTAGAATATTAATTAGTTTATATTAAACAAGACAATTATAAAAACTGCTTTGTTTGTGTTTATACAACTTAAACAATTAAATATTTGGTTTTTTTTTTAAAAAAAAAATATTAATAATGAGGCTTAAATATTTGTTTTGAAATATTTAATAAACAAAAAAATCCAAAAAGTAATATTTAATTTTAAATATATATTACAATATATAAAAGATTACTTGTTTTATTAAAAAAAAAAGTATTTTAAATAATAAACATTAGAGATACAAAAAATCATATTATAATTTTATATTATTGCAGTTTATAAAATTTGAAATTAACATGAATTCTTTTCTATAGATCTCTTAACCAAAATTGTCAAAAAGCAAAAACAAAAAACAACATAAAAACATATTAGAAAACAACATTTTAGCTTATAACAAAAAAGATAAAGCATCTTATTGTTAATATTTAAAAAAAAAAAAAAAGATAAAACAGCAAAAGTTACATATAACTAAAAACAAAACTACAGATAAAAGTTTATAAATAGCATAACAACAAAACAAAATAAAATTTTAGATAAAAAATTTTAGTTTTTTGAAAAATTTTAGTAAACAGCTATAATCTTGTCATATAAATCATCTAGATTATATAAAAGACAAACAAAACAAACAAAGCAAATATACTAACATGTATTCTGAATTAGTATAATCAAATAAATATAAAATATATGAAAAAGAAAAAACCTAATTCAAGATACAAAAATACAAACTAATAGTTAAAATATATAATATAGATATTATAAATCATATTAAAGAAATAAAAGATAAAAATCACAGATATATTGTAATATGGTTGCTTAACCTAACTAGATTCTAAATATTTGTTTAATAAATATGTTGTCATCAGTTAAATCAAGCAAGAATATTACTTGACTTAACGTGAATGAGTGGTTAAGAAATGTGTTTTTTTTAAAAAAAATATAAGTTGTATTCCTAAAACTAAGATAAAAATAACTAAAATAACTAAGAAATAAACTAAAACA
>CAJVQA010008997.1:0-12467 GCA_910591915.1 Cetraspora pellucida
ACATTGTGACTGTTTATTAATTTGGGAGATGTTTTGATTGATATTTAAGATGTTAGAAGTTTGGGTTAGTTTTTTAACAAGTTTAATAATATGTCTAAGTTTTTTAAGAGAGAGATGTAATAGGGTACTATGGGGTAAATACTGGTAATTATAGCTTCATTTGTAAGAGTTTTTGTTAGAAATTGTATGAGTAGCTGCATAGATTATAAAGCATTAAATTTTGTGCCAAGTAGTTTCAATACTTTCATCCATAATGCTATCAATGAGAGTTTTGTGTTGAGAAAGTTGTTGAGTTAAAGTATCAGCAAAGAAGTTCCAGTCTTCTGTAGTTATTGTTTTATAATTGAATATATGATGACTGATTCCAGTATGTTTTTGTAAAGGTTTACTGTAGGCATATAGGAATGTCCAAGTGGAGGTAAGAATTAAATGATCACTTGAGGTAAAGGTTTGGCTGTTGGCAAGATGGTAGGTAAGAAGGAATTGTATATTAAATTGGTCAGTTCAGATCTAGTTAATGTAACTACTGCTAGTATTGTTAGACCAAGTAAAATGTTCATTGTTAAAATAAGCTTCAATATCATATATATTGGAGTGGTTAAGAAAGTTGATAAGTTTATATTTAGAAAAGGAGCTGTAAGTATAATTCTGTATATTGAAATCATCAAGAATAATAAGGTGAAGGTGGAGTTGAGAAGCTTGTTGAATCCAGTTGATTACTGTGTTTTGAGTTTGGTTACAAATAGCTATATTGGTAGATGAGAGGTATACTGTAATAATACGAAGTTTGATATTGCTTCGAAAGAAAATGTCAAGTGCAATAGCTCCTTCTGGGTGAGTATGAATATTATGAATATGAGGTTTAAGATGATTATAAATCATGATGGCTGTTCCTTCTACAGAACTAAAAGAGTTAGATTAGTAGTAGATAAAAAATTTTTGTTGCAAAAGAAAAGATTAGTTTTATCAGAGATTTTTGTTTTAGTAATACTGGCAATTGATATGTTATTACTAAGACAGTAATCTTGCCAGGCTTCTTTTTTTGTTAGATAATTAAAGCCTCTAACATTGTGTATAGCAATAGTTAGATTAAGATGATGAGAACTTGAGTTAGGAAAGTGTAAAGTGGAGTTATAATCAATAGAAGTTGAGTAATGGTTATTAGAGAAAGGATCAGATAAAATAGAAGTAAAGCTAAGGGGGTTGGATCTGAGGGGAAGTTTATAGAATAGTGGAAGAAGATGTGAAGCAATAATAATATGATTTGACAGAAGAGTGTCATTAGGAAGGTATATGTGGGTTTTATTGTAAGATAAATTAACAGAGAATGTAATACTAAATACAGTTTTGTTGTTATTATATTTGTTAATATGTTGGATTAAGGTTTGAATAATTTGACCATAAGGAAGAAGTGGTAAATTATAATAAAGAATGAATTTGATAAAACATGTGTGAAGATTATAGGGGATTAAAGCTGTTGTAATGATTTTTCAAAATTGTCTTCTACAGAGTTGATCACCATATGCTCAGCTTTCATAGCTGTACAAGATACTATAGTCTGCCCTATACATTGGGTCTAACTGTCATTAATATGGCCTTTCACATAAATAGGCTTGTTCACCTGCCTGCTTATTTCATTTTCCTTATTAACTACAGTGGTTGTTTCTTTTAATAAGGTGGTGGCTGCTTCAATATTAGTTGTAGAAGACAAAAAATTTAAAAAAGAGATTGTAGAAAGAGAGAGTCAAGGATGGAGACTGGTTGGAAGTTAAGATTGAATTTTTTTGTTAAAAATTTCTCAGCTATAGAATAGGCAATATTATTGAAATATTTAACAATTTGTAAGTAGGTAGATTTTTGATTTTTGACAACATCAAAATAGGTAATAATTTGGGCAAAAAATTTAGTATCAATAATGTTTTTTGTTAATAAGTTAATTGCCTCCTTCTTGGAAAAAGACTGTATATTGTGATTTTCTGCTGCAGTTTGGTAATATAGCAGTAGAAGTAGTAATTGCAATGTTTAGAATTAGTTTTAACTTTGTTTTGTTACAAACAAAGTTTTTAGCTTGATCAGCCAACTTGTTCAGGACTTTGGTGGGAATAGGTTGGTCAAGTGATGTAGCATGTTCTTTGTTTTTATGAAATAGTGTAGTGTTGAAAGTAGAATGAATCCATGTTTCATCCTCTTTAGGTGAGAATAATAAGTGAGATTTGGTGAGTATGTCATTGAAGAGTTTAGCACTGTCATGAAATTTTTTGTCATTAAGATATTGACATGATTTGTTGTCACAAGTAAGGCAATGGAAATTTGCAACACAAGATGTTTCCTCACATTGCTTATGAAATGAATTAGGTTTTTGGAATATGTAGAATTCAGAAAGGTGCTTAAGAGTTGAAGAATAAAGTGCTAATGAAATTGTATTTGAAGAAAAGTTTTAACTTTTTCTTTATCGATAGTAGAAGAAAATTGTCAACTGTAAGAAGGATAATAGATTTTAAACTAAGAATTGAAGTGATCAAGAGAATTCTTTAAAGAGGAAATGCAGAATCTTTCAAGAAACAATGTTTTTGGAACATTGAAAAAGAGCTTAATATTAAATCTAGCATCTGATTGAATGGTAAAGTATTTTTGATCAAGGTCAGTAGTTTGAGTAAAAGATTCAATTTTGAATCTTTTAGGTCTAAGCTTTAAATCTTTGGCAAATTTTTGATAATCAATTGATTGATAATTATTAAATAGAAAAAGATAGAGTTGTGCAAGATTAAGGCAGAGTTGAAGATGATTGTGAGTGGTATATAGGAGAATGGTAACTGGTAAGGCAAAGATTTCGAGATAATTGAGTTTTATAAAAAGGACAGTTGTGAATTTAAGCAATAAGTTTTTAAGAGTAGATTCAAGTAAATTGAATAAAATAGTATTACTTTTGTCAATATTGGGGTTGCTACTATAGATAAGATCAGTTAAGAATTCTGATCATTGTTCAGCCATAATGTGAATAATGTAATAGAATGAAAACTTGAGTGCAGGTTAAGTAGAGGTAGCTGGTTTAATTTCTTTATCAAGATAAAAGTTATAAAGAAATTTTTTAAGAAAGGTAAAGAGTTAAAGAGAGAATATGGTTTGTAGTTTTTTGTTAGGTTGTATTTCTTCAGTAATTGAAAAATTTGCAAGTCAGTCATATATGAAGTTAGATTTTGGTTTGGCCACACTAGAGTAGGTTTGGAGAGAAGGTTTGTTTGAGGTACAGTCAGGTTGATTAGTATTATTAGAGTTGTTAAGTTTTAAGTTAGAGTTGTCAGTGATGTTAGTAATAGGAGGTTGGTTAGAAATAGGATTAGTATAGATAGTTGTAGCAAAGAAAGAATCGATAAGGTCAGAAGTAGTAAAGGAAATTTGGTTAGAAAAATTGGTGTTGGGATTAGTAGTTTGGTTAGATTCTATTAAGATATTTTGAAAAGTTTAGGTAAGATTTTTCTTGATTTGAGATGAACTAGCTTCATACTAAAATAAGACAATTATATAGGTAAGATGATAGACTTTGTTGTTTTTAGTAATATATTTTTTGATGAGATAATGACACTCATTTCTCTTGGTACAACTAATTGGAACAGAGCATTTTGGACAGGTATGGTAGTGTACGTCAGGTGCAAAAGATGGAGAAACACTATTGATAGAAAAAGAAATCTTAGATATAAGATCTTGACTTGTCTTGTTAAGTTTTTTGAAGTTGCTATTAATGTGAGCGGTAATAAAGTCAGTAGCTTAAATGTGGTTGGTATTGGTAGGTAAGATAAATTTGGTGTGATATTTCCCACAAAGGCAAATAATCACAGAAGTAGAGGAAAAAGCTTAAAAAAATGTGTAATCTTATATGATCTAAGATTTTTTGTTAAGCAAGAGGTTAGCTGGATTTTAGAAGAAATTGGACGAGCCTTGTTGTTTTGTTCTTCTTCATAAAGAGTGATTTCAAAATTATCAGAAAAGTTTTGGTAGAAGTAATTAAGGTCTGCAA
Source organism: Cetraspora pellucida (assembly GCA_910591915.1). NCBI lineage: Eukaryota > Fungi > Glomeromycota > Glomeromycetes > Diversisporales > Gigasporaceae > Cetraspora > Cetraspora pellucida. The sequence continues at coordinate 4,016 of CAJVQA010008997.1, forward strand.
TATCAGGCTCTTGATGAGTTAATATAGGCATTTTGCAGTATTTGCAGATTAGGTAGGAATAAAGAAAAAGAGAATTAAGACTTTAAGAATTTTGCTAAATAACAAATATGATTGTAAGTATTAATTTTGCAAGAGTGGTAAATAAAAGCAAGGGTTGTATTGTGGAAGTGTCACTGGGATAGTGCTAGAGTGTAACTAGAATGGTTAAGGTCACTACTGTGACTTGGGCACTGGACACAACTGTAATTTGTAATACAAATTACTGTATAATGTAGATAAAAACCAAATATAGTAATAATAGATTGTGTTGAATGAATATCTATAAATAGGTTGGTTACAGATATTGGTAAAAATTAATAAGATATGGATTTGAAAATGATTGTATGGTTATATGAAAAACATGTAAGGGAAAAAGATGATGGGGTAAGGACAAAAAATAGAAAAAGAGTTTTGCAAGATAGTAAATATTAAATTTAGTTGTAGTTTGACCAATAGTGGGTCAAAAATCTTCATTTAGAGCTTGTTTTAACTGGGTGACTGTATACTACAACTTTAATTAAGGGTATAGAACAGGTTAAGGCAATAGAAACTATGAGATGATTAAAATTTATAAACTGGAGGCCAAAGGCTGTAAGTATAGTTTTCTTGATAAGTTTAATTATTAAAGCTTAATATTTGCAAAATATATTTAAAATGACGAGTTGGACAAGTTTACTTAAGAGCCCAGAATAGGTTGTCTTAGTAAACTAAATAGTTATAAGAGTTTTTAGATGAATAAATTTTTTGTTAATTTTTGTGTAATAGATTTGTAGAAAGAGTTTTTTTGAATCATATGTTTTTACAAGACACATATTTTACTGCCTCAACTTTGCACAAATTTCTTGTACACTTATCTCTGAAAAACATGCAAACTTCTTAATAAAGCATACTCTCAACTTCTCATTTCACTACTAACTTCTCCAGACCTAATCAATCAAAACATAAAAGAAATACTTTCTTTTCCACTTCTAATTAAAGATTGAAAATTTACTCGAGCAATAGTGCTAGCACTTTATAAAATTTATACTTTTGATTAACTCAACAACAGCTACTTTGCTAATCCTATCATCCCTCTTTCTGACAATCTAACTGATCTAAATGCAGAAACACATATAATGTTTTTAATAACAAGCTGATCTGAATTACCCTATTTAGCAAAATACAAACAAAAACTGCACAATTTTACAACTTTGATTATATACTATCTAATTATTTTAACCTACCACTTACTTAGAAACCCTTACTATCAACACCTTAAAATCTTAATTCAGCTGTAAGATACCTCTTTCCTTGCAATTCTAAAGATTCAACTGATTTCAAACATTATATAAACATTCTCTAAGAGCATTATAGTTTTTACAAAATTCTAAATGACTACTTTATCCAAAAAAAACTATTTCCAAAAGAACAAAATCAAATCAAGACCTCTATTATTTATAATTTTTCTATAACTAATTATTACCTAGCAAAAGAATTTTTAGCAGAAATATAAGATACATACAAATTCAACATCCTACTACCATTAAAGTATATAACTGTTAACCTTACAAACAAACCTTAACTACCTATAGATTCTATTCTGATTACTAAGCTTAACCTAACACTCCCTATTATAGGTCCTAAAATCCTAGTAGAAACTGCTAGACAATTCTGTACATACTACTTTTTTTACCAACTATTTACAGAATGGATCTTAATCAATAACACTACAAAAAAAAAAAATACTAAACCAAACCTCTCTTTAAGTCTTGATGAAATCCAAACAGCCTTGAAAGAATTAGATCAATCTCAAACTATTCAACTATCAATAACAACACATGAACAGATAACAGACATTATCTCACAACTCTGTAATTATTTTTCTTTTCAAGGTTTACCTTCATAACTCTTTAAACTTTCCAACCTACCTGATCTTCACTAGGATATTTTCGATAACTACTTCTCTCAACTATGAGCATTACACAATTAAAACTAGATTTACTATCCTCCCAAATAGACAACAACAACTCAACTAAATTACCAGATACTTTTACAAACAATTTTATTATAAATATTAAGAATCATCTTAACTTTGCTACTCATAATACTTAAGGACTTAACAAACCACTAAAGTTACAAATATGGCTTGAATTCTGTGCTAAAAATAATTACCATATTGTTTCTATTACAGAAACAAAACTAAAAAATTCTTTGTTTGCAGAACTCTCTAATCCACTTTACAAAATTTATACATTAAACTTTATACCTAAAGACAGCTTTTAACATAAAGCCAGCATGAGTACTGTGATTATGCTTCATAACTCACTTCAATCTTTTATATTCAATATACAAACCATTTTAGGCACTGCAATATGCATTGATTTTCACCTTTTTGCCAACAATAAACTTCATATAATTTTATTATACTTATATTCAAACCATCCAAAACAACTCAAATCTACTCAAAACACAATCATAAATTGGTTAACCTAAGCAAGAAGCAATAACTGACATATTATTACAATGGGAGATTTTAATGACAACTCCAACAAATGCAAGTGATTAGCAAATCTATTCTTATTACTCCAATCTTTATCATTTACAAGCTTACTAAAATCTATGCTATAACAGAACCTATATAGCAAAGAGGCTTAAATTAAAGTTAAATCAATGACATATAGGTTAATTCTGAAATTCTTTTAGATTTTATCTCATTCTCAATTACTGATTTAGTTGATATTACTGATAGTGATCATAAAATAATTACTGCCACTTGGAAGACAAACTTATAACTAAAAATATCTAGATCCAAAAAAAGAAAAGAAAGTTATACCTCTATTACCAAATGACAACAGACATATAAGAAGACTTCACTAACAAACTAGAAACTAAAATCAAGTTAATAAATCTGATTTACAATATTACAACACTACAACAATTAAACAATCTCTGAAACAAATAGTCAAATTTAATCAAGAAAGTCACAAATCAAATAATACCAAAAACATATACAGTATCTAAAAAACACTATACTTTTTCTCTAAAAGCAGCTAAATTATATTTAGTACTTAAACTAACAAACAAATGTCTTTCTATTTTGAGAAACATCAAACCTCCAACTTCAATTCAGTCTACAATACAAGATCTAAATAATTTACTTCAACAAATATCATTATACTCAGAACAACCTATTTTTCTATGCCAAATCCAGAACTTTACTTCAAACTTCAATAATTTTTAGCAAACTGTGAAGCAGCTTAAAAAAACCTTATAGAAAGCTCACAGTCTAGAAATCCAAAATGCACAAAAAGAAAAAATAAATTTCTATATACAATGAAGATATAATAACATGAAATCAAACACATAATGCATAATAAACAGTATACTTAAATGCAATCAGAACCAAGTCTTTTTCAACAAAAGCATAACATTAGATAAAATAATTAATAATCCAAAAGAAATAAAACAAGCAACAAAAGAGCACTTTAACAACTAGACTAAACACAATTCAATAAACTCTAATTTCAAATATGAATAGATACAGTTTCTTTAACCTTTATCGAATATTAACTTTAACATATATAATGACTTGTTACAACTAATATCAATCTTTAAATTAACAGAAACTATAACATCATCACCACTACACAAAGCCACTGACCCTTTAGAAATATCTAATAAATGATTCAACATCTTTCAACATCAGCAAAACAAATTCTTCTTCAGATTTTCAATGCATGTTTGAGAATTAAAAAAACACCAAGTAGCTGGAGACACACAAACATTTGAGCTATTTCAAAAAAATAGCACTATAATAATAATTTTTCATATACTCAACTGATCACATTAATCAAACATATCTGAAAAATTTTTACCAAAATAATTACCTACTGACTAAATAAAATCCTTACTCAACACTTAATTCTAAATTCAAACAACAATATGGCACTTCTATTCACTTCTACCCTTCAACCTATTCAAACTATTTTTTATATAATAGAGCATGCTAATATAACAAAAAACAAATACTGAATCTTAGCACAAGATATGTCCAAAGCCTTCAATACAGTACACATCTCTCTACTAATTAAGACACTTTAACAAATTTATATTTCTTTCTCTATTATAAACTTATTAAATTATCTTTTTAACAACAGACAAAATTCTGTTATTACAAGCATTGGACTAATACAACTTTATATTGTACAAGATGAAATCAATCAGGGAGAGACTTTTTCTCTAATTCTATAAAGAATCTACTATGATCCACTTATTAACTGAATTAATACAACATATAAATATTATCAACTTAAAACTTATACATATTCTTTTACTATATCAATACATACTTCTGTAGTAGTATATATAGATAATATAATATGGATAGCCAAAGATAAACAAAAATTACAAACCATACTAAAAACAGTTAACTCCTTCCTATCTTATACCAATATTAAAGTCAACTCTTACAAATCAACACTAGTAACTAATAATTCAGATCCTAATGCTAATATAATATTTCAAGAAAGTATATATCAAATACCCAACAAAAAACAATATTTAGACATCTAGGATCATGGCTTACTCAAGACCCATTTCTTCAACCTATGAAAAAACTTCTTATTAAAGACATTACTTCTAATTTAAACAAAATCAAATTTGCTAAAATAACTGACAAACAGGCTATTTACATTATCAATAATGTAATTCTTATATGCACAGCATATCAGATGCAAAGTACTTATCTATTAAAACATTCTTGCAACTCCATTACAAACCTATATACAAATATTGTCAAACAAAAAGCTAGACTAGCTCAGTCTACTTCTAATTCCACTCTATATCATTCTAATACATATATATGCTCTGAATACACTTTACAATATTTAACAATAGCAACAAATTTATACAATAGATAAAAGCATTAATTCATCTGATTTTGATACTCAGTTTAAAAATTCGATTATAACAAATTCAAAATGCAGCCAACTCAAACAAATCAATCTTACTAGAACAACCTATATTAACTACAAATAAAGTTAAAACAAACACAGCCCAAATGATACTCACACTTTATTTACTAAACATTTAGCTAGAACATATAACCAACCTATGGTCTATTCCTAAACAAACAAAGGGCACATCTATTAACCAAATTCTTTAATAAATAAAACCACCATATGCAATCAAAGAAAAATTAAACAACCACAACATAACTTGTATTGAACAATTTCTTGACTACTTAAACTACAATATTCTAGATTGGATATCTTTTCATCATAATATACGAAAAATACTAAAAGGCAAAACTTCAAAATGGTTCAAAGCAATTACAGATCATATAAGATTATTAACAAATCCATCTACAACACTAAACTATTCCAACCCTATACATTTTTATAAAAATCAACACTATGACTTCACAATAGATAATTACAAAATTACAACAATTTGAAAAATTAAACAAATATCATTAATAATTAAGCCAAAATCAAACACTACAACACTTATCTATTAAACGATTACTAACTAATACCATATCTTAGATGTCAAATCAAAAATCCAAAATTTTTTTTAATTTTAAGAGCAGTCTTGTCTGTGTGTCTTTTTATTAGTAATAGTATAAGATTATATATTATATACAGTGTATATCAATGAAAGTACAACTAGTTACACATATAACTTTAGTTATTATTAAATTAAGAGTTCCATCTATAGGTTACCCACTAGATGCTATATCTAAGACCTGCCTGTGAGTCCCCTATTTAAACTTTCTGATTTTTAACACTTAACTGCATATATATGCAATATATACCATCATGATTATGACAGAACAGGTTAGGGCTATCTAATTACTATTTATATCTAAGTATCACCTCATTGAATGTTACTAAGTATCTATAGTCCTTTCAAATTTACTCTTGATGCAAACTTACTAAGTATGGTACCAAGATTACCTCTTAGATTTATTTAATTTTAGTATATCCCATATCTACTAGAACTGGTTTGGTGCCAGAAGTGTTCAAATTTTGGTAAGTCCATTTCTTTTCTATAGTTTTATTTTATGTTTACTATATCATCTACTAGTACACCTTCTTTTTATTTCTGGTATATTCACTACTTCTCTCATATTGAGCACCAACTTTCCATATCAGGAATCTTTTTTCTGAGAACTTTCTTATATACTGATTTTCTAATCATATAGACTTAGCCACAGAGCTTTATGTATATTTATATGCTTTCATAAATTACAGAGTTGCCTCCAGCTGGAATTTAACCATTGACCTTGTCTGTAGAGAGAGGGGCACTTAAACTACTAGGCTACAAGACCTTATCCCCTCAAAAATCCAAAATTTAAAACAACCTATTGTTACTTTACTAATTCCATATACCAAACCTTTAAAATTCAAGTTGATTGTTACAAATGAATTCATGCAAACCTTAATTGTTTATGCTCTCATCTAACAGCTATACAATCTAAACAAAATCATAAATATTTACTTCCAACTTTAAAATATTAAATCAATTATCGACTCCTACAGACCTTTGCAAATAACCAAGAAGAAATATGGATATTATATACAACAAGTTCATTTTCAAAAGAACTAAATCTCAAACTTACAACTACTTTTAAAAAAACAAATAGATACAATACTCCTTATACTCAATTATTATTTTAGCATAATAACTATATATAGCATTGCATCAACCAAACCTTTTCTTTCTTAGATTATACAATGTTTACAATGCTTGCAATAATCCTTATAGTAATAACAGAAGAAATGAAAATTTAAATATTAACTGATAAAAGCAACATTTCCAACAAAATTTTAATAATGCTTACAATATTATTAGAACAGAAACATAAACTAAGAAAAACTGCTTTCAGCAATATCACTATTCTTTTTAATACTATAATCAATGCTAAAAATTTAAAGATTAAAATTAATCTAATAGAAGAAAAAATTAGTATAAAAAATGTCTTCTGTCAATTCTATATAGACCTGCTACCTAATATAGTACTAAACACTACCTTTACCTCTTTTATAATAAATACACTAACTACTTACATTATTTACCAAATACTTAAAATTTTACAATGAACAGAAGCAATCATCACATGAAATAATCAGAAGCATATCAAACATATTTCTGATAATCTTCTGAATATTAATTGGAAACTTACATTTGAATATTTCAATTTCAAAAACAAACCTCTTAGTCAAAATACTGATTCTACAAAATCTACTTTAAAAATATTCAAAAAATCAAAATTTTAACTTCAGAACTACCAACACATCTTAATCTTTATAAAAGAAACCCAAAAACTCATACCAACCTATATTGTACAAAGTGTTCAAATATATTAGAAGACACAGTCTATATGCTTACTTGTCTATACAACCAAATAGAATTAAAAGAAATAATAAAAGAAGCAATAACAAAAGCCTGCAAAGATAATGAAATTGAAACAACAATATCAACAAATCTAGCTCAAGAAATACAAAACATTCATATAAATTAACAAATTCTTATTGGAATTATAACAAATAACTTACTTGAACTAGGTTCACTAAAAAAAAACTTATTACTAAACATTTATCACTAAATTACAAAAAAGATACACAAATATATATAAAAACTGAGTAGAACATATGTTTAACAACAGATTCTATTTGCACCAACTATTATCATCACTAATCCAGATCATATATTACTAACATCAATTGATAGACAATATATCTTATAGCTTAATAGATTTATACATTTAAACCAAACATCTTCTACTATTCAATTTATAGACTAGAGGTCTTTTAACCATTCTAGTTAAGAATAGATTAAGGGTAAAGTAGCCCTAACCCCTATTCTCTTAGTTTAATGTATCAATTTGTACTAGTTGTACTTAATTATATATTACTGAAATAATAACTAGAGGAAAAACCTCTCTTAAAAAAAAAAAAATTACAAAATTAAATAGTAAATAGTAAAATATTTTATAAAGTTTACCAATATTGGTAGTTAGATTTTAAAACTTTTTTATTTTCATTTAAAAAGCAAATAGTTATTATTATATAGTTTTGTTTGTAACCTATATTATGATCATTATCTATAAGTTTTAATTAATTATATCTTCTAAAATAAGAATAAGAGAAGATGATTGTTGTCAAATATAAAAAAAAATATTTAATGTAAATTTAATTAATCTATAAGTATCATTTTTAATTGCTAATAGTTTATTGATACTGAAAGTTCCAATTTTTATTTTTTCATTTATTTATTTATTTTTTTTTTTTGCTTTAAGCAGCCACGCTAGTACTTTATTAAGATTCTTGCAACTATATACAATAACTATATATAATTTTCCTAATAACTAAGTCTAGCATCACCTGGCCACCTTATTGGTACCTAAGTGTGACCTGCTGCACTACCCCAG
>CAJVQA010008998.1:0-12466 GCA_910591915.1 Cetraspora pellucida
ATTTGATTAATCTTTGTAGCTTTACAATATTCTTCTCTAGACATTGTTTCCTTTGACTGTTTCTTCTATTTGTTGCTGTGCTATATATTTTCTTCTTCAGTAGATGCTTACTTGCTGCTGTAATAATTGCTTCTTCTATTGTGTCCCATATGCTATTTATTTTGTTTGTTTCTTTCTTCTCTTTTTGTTCTTTCCTTTGTGTTCTTTTTAGCACTTCTTTGAATTTTAATTGTTTTTGCAACTCTTGTGTATATTCTTTCCAGACTTCTTCTTTTGCTTAATCATATAAATATACTGTTCTTGACTGTCTTTTTCTTTTAATCTCAGTCTTGCTGTTTTTTGCTATCATGTGTTTGATCCATATCTCTGCTTTCACTATCTTGTAATCACTTTCAGTGATTTCTTTCGCTTCTTCAATTTCTGCCTTCTGTAGACCTGAGGCCAATTCTTTTGATACCCATATATAGTCAATTCTTGTTGCAGCTTCTTCATTTGACTATATATATTCTTGGCATGTCAGATGCATGTCTCTGAAGATATTACTGAAATTTTGCTTCTTCATTCAATTAAAGATGAGTAACCTTTTGAAACTTGCTGCTTGTGGATGTTGTCTGTTCAATACGTTATTTGCAGTATGATTAAAATCATCTAGAATTACTATTTGTGTATGTTTTTTCCTTTTCGTGACTATTTCTACTATTTTCTGTTGAACTTTTTTTCCTATTGTCTTGTCACTTGGTGGTATATAAACTCCTAATATTACTAATTCCAATTGCTTGAAATATAGTATAAATTTTATTAAATATTCATTTATCTTCTTGACTGCACCCATATGCTTTTCCTATTGTTTATTAACTAAGATACCTATACCAGATCCCTTTTTCTTATCTTTTGCTGCATTTGACCAAAACCCAATGTAACTCTTATTTGCTGCATATGTTAGAAATCTTCTTTCTCTTTCTGTAAGATTTGTTTCTGTGATCCCAAGTATTGTAATTTCTTCTTCTTCTGCCTATTCCATTAGGTTTTCTAGTTTCCATCCTTTGGTTTTAAGTCCATTAATATTGTGACATGCTATTTTTATTTCTTTCTTCCCTTGTTTCCATTTCTCTTCTAGTTGCTCTCTTCTTGTTTCTGTGACTTCTACTTGTTCTTCCCTTTCTGTCTTTATGTTTTTCCTATAACCAGAAGATACTTCTACATTGTCTTCTTCAAATATTCTTCTTTTTCTATATAAAAACTCTCTAATCTCCTGGTCTATGCTCCTATATTCAACTGGGGCACCCTTAGGAGCAGTAGGCTAGACTATTTTATATTATACTTCTTGTCTCTTCTAGTCTTTCAAGTTTTTCTAAAATTCGATTTAAGATATCATTTGTATGTATAGCTTCTTCTTGTGTCTGAGTCTTAAGTTATGCTGTTTCTCTTCTGTGTAGTTTTTCTTCTTCTTTAAGTAAATTTGTATATCTTGTTTTATTTTTTGTATTTTGATCTTGTATACTACTTCTGCTTACTGCTGCTTGATTCTCTATACTTCTATTCCATTCTCCTCTTTTTTTGTTTATATTTAGCTTGAATTCTTGTTCTTCCTTTTGACTGTTATTCTCTTCTGTATCAGAGGTTTGACTAAACCTTTCTCAGCTTCTTCCTCTTTCTCTTTTAAGGTCTTTTGTTTGATCTATTTCTTTTCTTTCTTCTTTTACCCAATCGGAAATTATTATACATAAATAGTTTCAATTGGGCTGTTTTTATATCTTTTTTTGTTGCAAACATGACTGTTGCTATTCTTTTTTGGTTTCTGTTTCTATTTGGAGGTATATGAACTGATTTTACTTCCTTGTTCTTTAAACTTCATAGTAATAGAACTTCTGAGGCACTTCTAAGTAGTTCTGTTAATTTTGCTGTATAATTTTTTTGTCTTTCTCTAGCTTTGTAATCTTCAATTCCTTTAGACACTCGTACCAGTTTGTTACTATTTACTGGTATGGCCCAAGGAATGTCTTTATATGTTTCTTCTGTCTTAACTACTGCTAATGCCTTATATTTTGATCTTTTAATTCTTACTATATGGGCTTTTCTGAATCTTCTGCAGATGTATTCTATCTCTTTTTTGTTTATATTTGTTGGTAAGTTCCAAATTGTCAGGTAATTCTTGTCTTCAGATTCTTTGTTTATTTCATGTTGGTTTTCATTTGTTTTGGTTTTGTTTTCCTTTCATTTCTGTTTTTCTTCTTTAGTTCTTATTTTGCTGTTACTTCTCTTTTGATATTTCTCACTGTGTTGTGCCTGCTTCTTCATGCTGCCTTCTTTTTCTTCAGGTATCATTCTGTACTAGTCACTCTCTTTTTTGCTGATTCTTTGTATTGCTGCATTTCTGCCATATTCGCAATCAAAATTTACTTTTATCCATAAGTTTCCTCTTTTGAAAACTTTTCTAACATCTTTGAAATGTACATTGTTTCCTAATGACCATCTAATAAATTTCATATGCTTTTTTTTTGTTTTTCCTAGTACATTGTGTGCCGGTATATTTATAAGCAAACTGTTGTTTTGGTTATAGTTCCTTTGTTTGGGGCTCATATACTTTCTTCTAGAGGTTCTCCAACTATATCAATTTCTTTTTTAACTTCTATTTTGATGGCTTCTTGTTCTTGCTCTTTTTTTTGTGCTTCTGTGTCTCTTTCTTGTATAACCAAAATTTTATTTTCTTGATTATTATTTGTCAGACTTATCTTTTCTTTTTGGTTTCTGTTTGTTTCCATTGACTGGTGATGTACCTCTTCCTGTTTGTCTTATGTTTGTTTTATTACAGGTTTTTTTATTATAATAACATTCTTGTCTTGTTTCATAATATTGATTTTCTTATCTGGCTGTTCTTTTTCTGCTTTCTTGATTATTTCTCTCATTATACACAGTAAGGCAACATCTAATATGTCTTGTTCTGTTAGCATAGCCACAATTTCATCTTCTCTGTCTGGTGTTAAAATGATTTTACTAGCTTGGTTAAAAAACACCTTGTTGTGTATACCATTTGTTGCCTAATATGCTCTTTTAATATAAGTTGTCATTAGGCTTTCTTTCCGATTTTGTGTACTACTCATATTTTGCTTAGTTATTAGTGGCTCTTATTTACTATTTGTTCTAGCACTTTCTATGTCTTATGCTTATTACTGTCCAAATTGGATTTGTTTATATGTCTGTCAATACACGTGTCTGTTTGTTTATCTATTCATGTGTTACTGTGATCTACAGATTGACATTTCCAAGTTACAGAGAATTTTCCAAATTTCACTTTTCCAAATGTCGACTGAGATATTTTCTTCTCTAGCTTTCCTAAAAGCTTTCTAATTTTCTACTTTTACCTCTTGTTATATATTTTTCCACAAGCTCTATCTTTTTTCTTAAGCCTGTAAGGTTGGTTTTGACAGCCATTTTTTAGCAAACTTCTAAAGTATTTTTCTACAATTTTGTGCATGAGTGATCAGCAGAGAGAGTTATGAATAATCATATTTAACTTCATCAACATTCACTAATTCAAAACCCAATACTGAATCATATTTACAACATAAAACATCTGCACTTACCAAATACACTTTTGATGACTCTTATTAAAAATACTCCAAAAAAGAGAATAAATTATAAAACAAATACTATCTTAACTCATCTGTTTTTTACACCAAAGGCAAACATGAAGCTATATTTCAAAAACAAATTTCTACTATTGGACTTGATGAATTAGCAGCAAAAGTAAAAAAATATACTTGCTCTGCCAATACTGTTAAAACTAATTCCAATCAATGTGCCTCTACTTCTACCAATACCTATCAATCTACTAAAACACTGCTACCTAAAACTACAATATAGATAAAATAGATAAATAACTAGCAATTTATTTTATTATAACTAAACTTATTAATACTGACTTTTTTGCATAAATAATCACCTATTTTGACTGCACATGTAGTAACTCACCAAAATATTTCAAAATTACTAAATTCTACAAAGAAAAAGCCCTTCCTAAAGCTAAAACTATTCTATACAATAAATTTAATATTAAATTTGAAATTTCTACCACTATAAAAGAGTCTCTCTTTCTAAAAGAAAAGAAACAGACTTAGACTCCTTTTTACTAAAATTGTCTTCTACACAACTAATAAATGCAGGCACCATCTTATTAAAAGAAACTACTATAGTATTTGATAAAAAAGATAATATAAGTAGGCAGGCAGAAAAGTTTATTTATACAAAAAACCAAGCAAATAACAGTCAGACTCAATTCACAGAGCAGAGTATGGAACTCTTTGCAGCTGTAAGAGCTAAGCTTCAAATGGTGAACATCTTAGTAAAAGACAAATACTTATTCTCAGAAATCACTTTACTATATAACTCTAAGAATTATAATACAAATGTTAAAAAAATTAATCACAAACCCTTACATACCTATAATTCTGAAGTCTGTTACAATAAATTTCTTGAATACTTTAATCTACCTCTAATTTACAAGACTAAACTATTGGTTTCTTCTTTAAATATCTTTAACAACATAATCTTACACATTATACTACCTTTTCTATTAATGCTAACATTAACAAAGCTTATATTTATCTACTCTCTGAACTAGATTAGTGTAACAGAAGAGCATTCAAAAGCATTGAAACTAAATAAGAAGAAAATAGAGATGTAAAAGAACATGTCATAAATAGGAGCACACAGTATGGAAGACAATTGAAAATTCAAAAAAACATGAAGAAAGAAGAGAGTAATAAAGAAAATTAGCAAAAAAAAGATAAAGAAGTTAACAGAAAATATAACGATAATTTGCAAACAAAAGCAGTTGATGTGAAGAAGCTGAAAAGTAAACTACAAGAGGTTCTTAGTAAAATATTAAAAAGATTAGATAACATCAAAGAAGGACAATTAGAGGGCTTGCTTCCAAATCACTCCTGAAAGTTGCCATAGGCATTCTTCAAGAAAAAGTGCCCAATCTGTCAAATACAAAGTTAGAAAGCAGTAGTAAGAAGTTGACATATAGTGTAAGCAGATATGACAAAAGTGAAAAGAGAATAACAAGTGCTAAGATAGCATATTACAATATAAATAGAATAAAACATAATAAGATCAAACTAAGAACAATAGTTGAGTAAGCAAAAGAAGAAAAAGTTGATATTCTGGGATTAGTAGAAACAAATAATAATAGTAAAGAGCTGAAATACAGTTTAGAGGACAATTATTATAGAGGTGTTTAGTCACAAAGTGAAATTATAAAGAAGAAAGAATTAGGTGTTGGGTTATTGATAAGCCAAAAATAAGAGAAACATATAGTAGAAATCTGTAAATTTGAGGAATACTTAATTGAAGCAAAGTTCTACTTTAAGCAGATAGAAATAACAATAGTGGTAGTATATATCCCCCCAAGTAACAAAGAAAAAACAAGAAAGTTACAACAAAAAATTGTAAATATGTATATAGAGAGAGCAAGTAACTCGTAGTTCATAGTAATAGATGATTTTAATTATGTAGTGAATAGCAAATTAGATAAGTTGAGTAGTAGTAAAAATAATTGTAGCAGATCACTTCCACTACATAAATAGATGATAGACAGAGATTTGGTGATACATATAGAATTTGCAACCCAAAATTAAGAGGTTACAATTGGGCAGGACATAATGTACAAACAAGAATTGACCAAATATAGATTACAGAAGATCTACAACCAGGTTTAGAACAGACAGAAATAATTGATGCAGAATATATAACATCAAGTGATCATAACATTGTTTGTGCAATGTTAATGTTCAAATACTTGATTCAAACATATAGTGTCACAGAAATAAAAAAAAAGATTTAATAAGAACAATTTATTTGTATGAAAAGGCGACAAAAGAAAATTAGGAAGATTACCAAGTAGATCTTGAAAATTATTTAACTAAAAACAGTAGACTTAAAGTATTTAAAGAAGTTGGGTATAATACTGATATAGACAAAATGTGGAATATAGTATTCTGTATAATAAAAGACACAGCAAAAAGAAATATAATGAAAAAGAAGATAATCTAAAGAAATAACAATGTTGGAAGAAAGAAAAGAACAAAAACATTGCATAAAGGAATAATAGCACTAAGTAAACTACTGCAGAAGACTAAAAAGTTTGCTAAGTAAGAAAGAACTGAACTAAACTTAGAGAAAGTTAACATAAAGGTGGATAAGATAAATATAGAATATGGCCTAGAAATAGATTATGCAAAAGAAAGGAAAATAACAGATCTTAATGAGTGGTATCAGCTAATGAAAAAGCAGTGACAGACATTAATAGTAGTAGAGAAGATAGAAGAAAATAAGCATACAAGAATTGAAATTAATACTGCAGTAGATAGAAGATGTAAGAAAATTAATGAAGAAGTAGAAAGAATGCTTTCTAGTATTCTAGACAAACTATACAACAAAATCAGAATTGATTGAGTGTTAAAACAAAAAGAAGATAGATGTGTATTAGTTAGTGAACCAAATGCAGTATTCAAGCAAATAAAAGAACATTTTAGTAAACAGTTTAAAAAGAGGAACATTATTGAAGATGAAGAAGTAATCAAAGAGTTTTACAAGCCACTTGCAAAAGTCAAAGAAGAGTGGTATGAGGAGTTGAAAGCAGAGATAACAATTGAAGAATGGATAGAAGCAATAAGAGAAACAAAAAATAAGACAGCATCAGGTATGTCAAACATTGAATACAAACTAATCAAGAGTGCAAGTGGTAGAACACAAGAAGTCTTTAGAAAAGTTGTAGATACATATCTAAAACTGAAAAAGATACCATACAAGTAGAAGTTAGTACAAATATATCCAATCCTGAAGAGTGAAGATTGGAGTTACAAGCTTTGTAATGTTAGACCAATTGCACTTTTAGAAACATTCAGAAAATGCTTAACCAAGGTAGTAGCAAAAAGAATGTCTCATATAATAAAAGAAAGAAAGATACTCAAGAGTCCAAACTTTGCTAGTCTACCTGAAAACTCAACAGAAAAAGCAATTTATATTGTAAAAATAATAAGAGAAGATGCAAAAGAAAGCAATAAGAAGTTGTGATTGTTGATGTAAGACATGAAAAAGATATATGATTCAGTTTCAATAAAGTCACTGCAGCTAACATTACAGAGAATTAAGTTGCCAGTTGAAATTGTAAGATTTATCACAAAGTTATATAGCAGAAGAGAAGTTAGCATTATAACAGAGTTTGGGTTGACAAAAACATTTATTGCCGGAGATGGGATCGAGCAAAAAGAAACAATTTCACCATTAGTCTGAAGGATATTTTATGATCCATTATTAAAAAGGATTTAAGATGATCAGCAATTAGGGTATGAAATTAAGATGTTCGAAGTACTAGACTTGAAAATGAACAGAGTTAAAGTAAAAAAGGCAAGACAAGCTGCAGTAGCATATGCTGATGATACAACTTGAGTGGCAAAGAGTAAAGAGAAGATGCAAGAGATTATCCAGATTTCGCAAAGGTTCTTTAAATTCAATGACATTCAAATCAATAGTGCCAAGTCAAAGCTGTTGGTAGTTAACTCAAAAACAGAAGGAGATAAGAAGTCTGTTCTGATAAACAATTTTCAACTACAAGTTGAAAAGAAGTATGTGTTGACGAAAATGCTAGGAGTGTGATTAAGTATAGAAGCAAATAAAATTTTAGTTGTCAAAAAGGCAAGAAGAATTATACAGCAGTATATGCATAGCATATAATTTAAGAAGTTAACTATCAGTCAGTTAATATATATCAATAATATGTGTATAATATCAAAATTAACATATATGTTGCAAACTACAAAAGCATCTAAAAGGAAGCTAATGCACTTACATCAACCAGTAATTAGGTTAATCAAAAACAAAGTAGAGTTGGTATCAACTACAGAAAATAGTGCAATTATGCATCAAAGTCTAGGAAGATATAGGATATTAAGTCAAGAGATATTTAATAATCAATTGGTATCACTGCAAAGAAGATTAAATAAGTGAAATCAAATTGGTGAAATAACAAGAATATGAGTAAAACAAGGCTTTGCTCTGGCAGGATTAGTATTAGAAGAATTAGATGCAGATTTGTTGAGCAACTTATAGCAGATTTGGAAAAATAATTTAGCATGTCTAGTTATACTTAAGGCAAAAGAAATAGGTGTAACAGTAAAGAGAGAAGGTGATCCTTGGTGGGTTATGGTACAGGTAAAACTTTACATAATGTAATAGAAAAAGAAACATTCAAAATGGCATGTAGAAGGTCGATGAAGTATAGATTATTTTACACACAACAGTTAATTGATCAAGATAGGAAAAAAATGATCACATAAAGGAAGTTTAGAGCATTATTGACAAAACATAAAGGAAATGAAAAACAAAGTGGTTTTCAAAATTGAACAAAAAATGTTAAGTAATCAAGATGACAGAACAGTCTAAACAGAATTTTAAACACAAAGCATGAATATTATCATTGGGAAAGTTTTTAAAGGTGCTATATATCATTAGTAATCCTTAGATTATTATCGATATATAGCACCCCTGCGAAGTATTATTGTTAGTGATTACTAATGATATATAACAAAAATTCGTTACTAATCGATAATGATTATAATCGTTTATAATCGTTATATATCAATAATCATTATATATTAATAGTAATATATATCGATATATAGCAACTAATCGATATATATCGATTATTTTTAATCTATATATATCGATTATTTTTAATCTATATATATCGATTAAATGCTATATATCGATACAAAACTGCTTAAAAATTTTTCTGATGATAGCAATGTAATCTATATGTAAAAAGTTAATGCAAGATAGGAGAAGGCATGAATGGGTACTAGTAAATAAAGAGAATATAAACTCAATAATAGGCAGAGTAATTAAAAAAAGAAAGAAAAATGTACTTATAAATCACTAAAGCATATCTAAAATTAAAGATCAAAATTATTCAGTGCTAGTTGAATATAAAAAGTGCAACTTGAATAATAGAAAGAATGCAATCAGCTGTCAGCATTAGATTAAGAAAAAAGAAATAGCAGGTGTACTGCCAGGAATCAAACAAGAGAACAATTAGAAGATTCCAGTTCTGTTAAAAGAATTAAGTGAATATAAGGAGAGTTACATAGAGAATAGAAGTAATAGTAGAGAAAAAGTTATAGATAAGAAAATAGAAATACACATATATAAGATTAGTCTGTTAAAAATACAAGGTTTTGATAATAACCTAGAAACATTGTTAATGGAGCAATTAGAGAAAAACATAAAAGTAGATTGTACAAATTACAGTTTTTATACAGACAGGTCACTAGTAAAAGAGGAAAATGAGTGTAGAATGGGTGTGAGTTGGGTTCAAGTTAGCAAAGATGAGAGCAGATTAGTAATAAAAAGAAAAAGTAGAATAGTAAAATGGCCATTATTGACAAAGGCAGAGTTAGTTGCAGTGTGGATGGTGGTGCTAGTTGTAGCATGTAATAGTAAGGTAGTTATTAAATTAGATAGTGTAGCATCAATTGCAAGCCTGAAAAGAGAGAAACCACTACATAATATTAGAGTTTGGAGTAAAAGTAAGAACTTTAGATTAGTTACAAAGATTAAAGACATGTACAAGTCAAAGAACATTAAGCTATTATTAGTTAAAGTTAAAGCACATAGTGGAATATTATAGAATGAAAGAGCAGATAAGTTTGTAAAAAAAGGTGCATAGCAAATCAAGAATACAGATTTGAAGCTTAAGAAAAATTTGAGATTTCCATATGCATTATTTTGAAAAGAAACAGTAGTAGAAATACTAACAAGAAAGTTTGTCAAGACATTAATGAACATGATGAATGGTGCTAAGTAGTGTTACTCAAGTGCAATAAAAGAGCTTGAACCAGATATGGAAGCACAATGTGATTGGAGACAATTATAGAAAAAAAATAGAAATTTAACAGGAAATAAGTATAAATCATTAGAAAAGAGCAAGAGAATCTTATTTAGAATTAAGTACATTACTGATAGTTTGCCAGTGCTTCAGGCATAAAAAAGAGAGCATTAGACTTGTATAGTTCAGATGTTTGTAAAGAGTGCAAAACAGAGAAAGAATCATCAAGGCATTTGTTTACTTATAAGGAATATGAGGATTATTGAAATAATATCGAAAAGTTAGCATGTTGGTTAGTATAGAAAAAGTTTGACAAATTAAACAAGTGCAAGCTTACAAGATATGATTTGAAAAGAATATTAGTTGGCAAAACAAAAGTAGATAAAATTAAACATAGGAAGGCATGAATACATGGTTTAGCAATTAAGAATATGTTTAAGGAGTTGTATACTAAACAGGTTTCATATAAAACTGGTAAGCAGAGTATCAAATTATATGTTAAGATTGTAAAAGAGATGTTCAAAAAAGAAATTTGGTGATGAAGATATAGAACAGTAGTTGAGTAGAAGAAAGAAAATAGAATAACAATGAAATTAAAATAAAGAAGAAACAAGATGGTTGAAAATAGTGAATGCAGTATAAAAAAAATAAAAAGTAAAGAAACATTAGTAAATAAGATCAGAAGGGAGAAATACAAAAAAAGAGAGATAGAACATAGACAGCTGTTTATAAAAAGTGTGAATAAAATAATACAGAATAAAAGTGGTTCATTCTGGTTTAGTTCTTGACAGAGCTAACAAAGTTTTCCAATCTAGAAATAGGTTTATATGACAAGTCACATTTAAGTGCAGTTTCTGTACTTGAATAATGCTGAGCTTGCAATTGCAAAGGTGAATTACTAGAAATAGATAATGTTTCAATTAGTAAAATTTTGTATTAAAGCTCAGACAAGGCTGTCAAAGAATAAAAAAAATAAAATAAAATAAAATTTTTAAATTCTAAAAAAAGTTTATAATTATTAACTTTTTTTTTTTTTTATAGTTAAAGTTCTTATCTTGGAAGCATAACATTTTTATTCAAATATATTAGAAAACAGGCACCTCCAAAGGCTCCCTTATATTGGAGGTTACAACTAGCTACATATGACTTTTGGTGCCTAATTTAAGTAGTCCCTTATACATTGCTATATAAGTTCTACACTAGTTGCCATAACTGCAAGCTGACTAAGAGTCTTGCCTATTTAAACCCTCTGCATATGCAATTCTCCTTGTATCACAAAAACATCTCAAGGCTATACTCATCCAAGTTTCTGATATTAGTCATTACCTTTAGAACTACTTTATTCTCAATAAGAAACTTACTAGAGTCTTTATATCTCACATATATAGATTTAGTTTTATGCAACATGCTATAGTTATCTAACATTTGCAATTATAGGAGTTATCTATTTAACTGTTATGTTATACTATTTCTATTCTTGTAAAGTTTACTAGAACCTCAGTACCTATCTTCTTGGCATCTTCTTCATCATTTCTTACTAGCCACAATTTAGAACTGTCAGTTTTATTTCAGATTACCAATTCAGATGGTCTAGTATAGTATACTTCTGTATTTTTTTTCTCTAATGAATCAGGTGGCCTAGTTGGTTATATGCTTCTCTACACATATTTAACATTTAGTTTTAATCTTTAGTTTCTATGAAGGTGTTTTATGGGCTTCAACTAGTCCGATAGTACTATCAAAAGTTTATGTTACCTCTTTACTCAAGAATTTCCAAGTAGGTTTCTGTTACCTTGGTTTCTTAGTCTTCTATGCCTGATAGTCTTATCATAAGTTTGTACTGAAGTCTTATGCAATACTGATTATATATTCCTCTATATATATATAATGTTATACTTTATATAGATGCCTAAGCTCCTAATATCAATAAGACCTGACTTGGTGTACCTAGGTTACAGCCACATAAGGCCAACTAATTGATAGGAGACAGTTACTATAATGCAGATATAATTTCCAAATTTCATCATAAATAGGATTTGAACCTTAGACCTGCCACTTAGAGGATAACAACCCAATCACTACACTAGAATTATCATCCTTATTATTAACTTTTTTATATATAAGTATTATTAATTTTATTATATAAAATTATTAATTTACTAGCACTATGCTAAACCATAACATATATAATATCAAACATGTATGGGACATTCAATTACAATATCACATTACCAACTTTCTAATTCGACTGAACACAACAGATCTACTTGGAACTAGTACACATATCCGATTACAAAAACTACAAAACAATCTGTGGTCTACCACTAATATCCTACAACATCCACATCCACTAATAGATGGCCTAAATAAAAACACAACAACATATCAAATAATACTACTACTTCGACATCTACAATTTACTATCTCTGCATATACAATGTTACCACATACACTACAATACCCATATACACCAATTGAAAACATTCTCAAAACACATAATGAATACAACAACTTCAAAAAACAATTACGAACTAAACACATCCTCTATCTTGAACAATTAACCTCATTTGATAACTC